>JAHZNC010000215.1:0-18356 GCA_027744095.1 Zhuqinia jingwanae
TATAATGAGGTTATCCATGATCAGTATGACTGTGATTTGCATAAATTGTTTCGTTAAACCCTGGCCGTAAATCTAAATCTATGTACGCGTTTGTGATAGATAAGTAGCCAGTGACTTGATTGCGTAGATTACCTTACCAGAGATTTACGAGTCTGTTGTAGGTAGATTGTGTGAAAGATTGAAATACGACTCTGCTGAGCAGAGTCTGCTCTGTTATCGTGAAAAAAAAATTGTGAACGTAATCTAGATTCTAGATAATACGTAGTAGCAAGTTACGAGCCAATTTAGTCAAGCAATTTCCAAAATTCTAGTTCATCAAATAGCTTTATCACCGCCGATTTTTTTTATGGGACGAATACTAGAGATATCAGTAAATATTATTTAATTGAATTTGTTCAATCGTATTCATCATGAATCACAACAACAGTGTTTATTCTACGTTTCGAACACCTCCAGCAAATAGACAGCGCACGCATATTATGAACGGAGGGAGCCATTACGGATATGGCAATTATAGTCTAGGTCGTAAAAGTGAGGGTATTTACGCCAAACCTGTGCCAGTGGCGCCTTTGACACCAGCCAATCATTATCACCAGCCAAATGTAAATCAGGGAATTGGCAGGTCACCTACAGTGACAAGTTATGATATGAATGCTGGAAAGTTAGGCAATGGCTATAGTACATTGCCCAGTAGTTTGCATCGAGGAGTGCGGGGCTACGATCCCTTGAATAATGTGAATCGTTTCAAGAGAAGGTCGGATTCTGTTCGGTCGGAGACGGGCTCACTAAATAATTTTGAATTTTATAGAAGCCAGCAGCAGCAGTCATCTTCTAGATCTGGAGCCCCGCCATCACCAACGACTGACTACGAGGACAGTGACACTATGTCATATCAACATTCAAAACTCGCTGCCCCTGACCATCCAGCGGTAACAAGGGGCAAGCCTCCACCTGAGAATAAACCGAGTCTTCTGCTGTCACCAGATGAAAATCGATTCATTTTTGAGATTTTGGGAAGGGGAAGACAGGTACAATAATAAAATGACAATTTAAAGTGAATTTTGTACCATTCCATATTTTTTGTAAGTGATGCAGTTGATGAGAACCTTATATTTTATTTCCAACAGACACTTGCAACAGCTGTTGGGCGCCTCCTAGTCCCTACTCCGGACCAACAACAATGGCAGGTGAAGGACTCTACTGGAGCTGTATGTCTTGTTAGAGACACTACCAAGAAATCATATTTCATACAAGTTTTTTCCTTGAGGGCGAAAAATATGATTTTTCGACAGGAAATATACAATCAATTCGAATATCAAATGCCACAAGCGACTTTTATGACTTTCGAGGGAGATGTACGTCCATTTAGTAGTATCAATTATCGGAATTTTCGAATCTATAGGCAAATTTTTTTAATATCTAAATAATAAATTGTGTTCTTCTTTGTAGAGTTCAATGGTTGCCATTTTATTTGCTGATACAACAGAAGCATCCAATTTTCGTGAGGCATTAGACGGAAAGTTGGAAGCCAAAAGACAACGAAGAAATGGTATGGGTAAGATATTCGTGGGTTTTTGTAGTGCAAATAGTTTATTACATACTCATGTTTGTATTCTTACTAACAATAATTGTATATTATTATTATTTTAATTTTCAGAACGAGAAACAAGGAAGTCTAGGGTGCTGGAAACACAAGTCAATAATGTACCTACTACTCAACCTAATCATTATTCTTCCAATAATGTAAATACAGCCCCTTCTATTCCAAATGGAAACTCAGTTACGACAACCACCACATACACATTTTCAACCGCCAATGTACAGTCTGCTTTTAAACTCAAAAAGTCAAAAGGAAAAGAGAAAGATAATAAAAAGAAGACGAAATTAACAGCGAAGGATATTGGAACTCCTATGGATTTCCGTCACGTCCAACACGTGGGATGGGATCCAACAAAAGGGTTCGATTTGAATTTAGAGGACAAGGATCTGCGTACCTTCTTTGAAAAAGCCGGAGTCTCTGCCAATCAATTGAACGACGAGAAGACACGAAAATTCATTTACAAGTATGTGTATATATTGAAATGAAAATTTCATCACAGATTTAGCTATATTGTCGCTTTGGGCATATGATGGCACTTATATGACCTTTATTCAATTTTATTTCAGCTTTATTGAGCAACATGGAGTGGTCGACCTGTTTAAACGGTCAACAAACACACCAACCAGAGCTCCGCCTCCAGTCCCCCCTTCGGCAACAAACTCTGGACCTCCTCCCCCTGTTCCTACTAGGACACCTTCGATACCTAATTCCAGTTATCCAGGTACTAATAAGCCTCCGCCACCTCCACCCCCACCTTCCAGACCAGTACCACCTCCGCCTCCAGCAGCAACATATCCTGGTGGCTCTGCTGCCGGTCCACCCCCACCACCTGTGAGGACTACATCAAGTGCTATACAGAATTCTCCGAATCAGTATCACCATCACCCAGTGTAAGTGTTTTAAAACTTACAAAAGATGTAATACAGAAAATTTTCGTGTTTTTTCATAGGATGATTTTTCACTATTTTAGTAGCAACGGTCCTAGTCGACCTCCAATGCCAAAGCCTTCCTCGGTGAATGGACCAAGTTCAGCTGCACCACCCCCTCCTCCACCACCGCCTCCTATGCCTGTAGAAGGAGGACCACCACCTCCGCCCCCTCCTCCTCCACCAGCTTCCGCTCCCACTGGTAATAATGCTATACCTGAAAGTAATGGTGCACGTAGTGGTGGTGGTGGTGGTGGTGGTGGAGGGTCGCTACCTGTAGTGCCTGATGAACGTTCACAACTGATGAAACAGA
Source organism: Zhuqinia jingwanae (assembly GCA_027744095.1). Classification (NCBI taxonomy): domain Eukaryota; kingdom Metazoa; phylum Arthropoda; class Collembola; order Entomobryomorpha; family Paronellidae; genus Zhuqinia; species Zhuqinia jingwanae. The sequence continues at coordinate 2,840 of JAHZNC010000215.1, forward strand.
TTCAACGAGGTGTCCAATTGAAGGTAAACTTGTTTATAAATAGTAATGATTTTAGCAGGTTGAATAAAATAATTGTTTTGGGTATTTTAAACATGCATACTTTCTTTATTGCAATGTTCCAGAAAGTTGACATTGAGACTCAGCCTAAACGAGTTGGAATCGCGGGCTGCTTAAGTGAAATATGGTGGTGGAGGGTCGCTACCTGTAGTGCCTGATGAACGTTCACAACTGATGAAACAGATTCAACGAGGTGTCCAACTGAAGGTAACATTGTTTATAAACAATATTGTTTTTAGCAGGTTGAATAAAATAATTGTTTTGGGCATTTTAAACATGCATACTTTTTTTATTGCAATGTTCCAGAAAGTTGACATTGAGACTCAGCCTAAACGAGTTGGAATCGCGGGCTGCTTAAGTGAAATTCAAAGAGGAGTAGACCTGAAACCGGTGTGTACAAATTTTTCTTGATATATTACTCTTCCGTAATTTCGTTAGGGGTGTTCATGATGTTATATTATGCTTATTGTGTACGATTATTAAAGGTTCCTGAATCTGCCAAAGCTCAACCAAGCCTAGATGCCATGGATGGATTGGCTGGTGCATTAGCGCGAGCACTAGCCGACCGTCAAAGAGCGTTGAATCCCGATTCCAGTAGTTCCGACGATGAAGATGGAGATGGAGAGTACGATGAAGAAGAATGGGAATAGTCCACTTAACTAACAAACTTACAACATAATCATTCAAAATATCATATTTGTATGAGAAAACGAGTATAGGCCTAAATGTTTCAGTTTATCATATGTAATTATTTTAACATTATATTATAACATAAAGTATAATATAACCTACAATGTAGTAGATATTTTAATATGTTAACTTCATTTTCGTGATGTCGCCTGATACCCTTTTATAAAAAGAATACGATAAAGCGGGGCAAATAATTTACTATTGTAACTTTAAAGTAATATTTACGTTGTACGTAGATGATTGCCGGTTCGTAATAATGATGAAATTATAAATTAAAATGATTACACCAAACAAAAGTCATTGAACTCGTTTCATTTTATTCGCATAACAGTAATTTATTTTTACATATTTAAACAGCCTCAAAACCATTATATAATATCATTACAAATCCATCAATTTCAAGTATTACAAAATATTATTATTCTATCAATGCAATAATAATGTTCAATCCTACAATGAATATGAATACAATACAATAAACTTAAAATGTAAATTATATTATGTAGGGTTACAAACAAAGGATTGAGTATCTTTAACAAAAAGGTTCCGGTATCAGATATCACAACTTTGACTAATAATTTGCATGTATACAAATACATGATTTCATAATTTAATTGCAGTTTCAAGACTTATCGCAAACACAAATATTAAGCTACGCATGAATTTCGTAAGAGGTTTAATTTTTCTGATATGACCCAACGAACTGACTCGCACTTTCCACCCAACTCATTAAATTTACTTAGTTTAAACATGAGCGAGTCGTAGTTTGAAATGGTCAAATTTCCTTGACCAAATTCTTCCAATTTACTTAGCAAATAAGACAACACGTGATGTAAGCCCACAGTCTCATACATGTGAAATGTTCTTCGTTTATTTTCACTGGGATTATAATGACTCATTTCAGCACCAACCATCAATAAAGTTTCAAACAAACTACACCATTCCGTTTCACCCCACCCTTCCTGTATGGCTTTCACTGCAAGTCCGTAAAATCTAAGCGTGTGTAAAAAGGGTTCATGAGCGTTCATTTCTATACAACATGCATACATGAACAGTAGGGTGTCATTTAACAAATTCGCTTTATTGAGATTTTTGACTGCGCATAGATTAGAGTCGTCAGACATAGCTACATTAAATATTAGCTCTACCAGTGAATTAAATTGTTCCTCGCCAGAATTAAGAATCCACGGCAGTACACAAATCTGTACAAACTCTTTAAGCCCTAAATCCTTGTTAGCAATTCCCAGTATTTTCTTAACAAGTGGTCTGAACTCTATACACCTTATATACAAAATGCCCTGATCAAAAATTGTTAAACAATCCTCAACCTGTTCGCGCATTTCATCCGTGATTTGAGCTTGGGCCCCAAGAGTTGAAGGACTTAAATAATCTTTGATTCTGGTAAGTATATCCTTTATCCTTACTGTATCTACAAACATCTTTGAACTTGTGTACAAACAGAAAAATCTATTCAAATTGATAGAGAAGCCCCAAATTTCATCAATTAATTCCTTGTCAGAAACCAGCCTGGTAAAATTTTCAAGTAAGCTTACATAGCCCGTTACAGGAGGCAACACAATTTTGTGGCTGCAATCCAACTGCCTTAAAATTCTGTATTTTAATACCACAAGGATGTCACGCTCACAAATAATATTTTGAGAAATCAATCCCTCCATGCTACGTGATAAGGAATCATAAACAACATTAGGATAATCTGGATAATGCTTCAACAACCTTGAAAAGCAATGTATTATCAAAGCATGTGGAAGCTCCATTTCAATGTTTTCCATCTTGGGTGTGAACTTTAGATTGAAAAGCGGTCGTGCATATCCTAGCGCTCGAAAATACTCCATTCGTACACTTTGGCCCAATAGTTTTGTAAGCGCTGATAATGGATCCTGTAGGCACAAGCGGATGATAGCCATTTCGTGCTAAACAGAAAAATAAATATTTTCCAAACAATATCAAAATAGTAAACAGTCAACATTAAAAAATTAGATTTGCGAGTTATTATTTATACCATAGCCAGTTTGGGATTTTCTTCTTCAATTTCAATGCTTCTCAACTGCAGACTCATTGTATTAACGTCCGTGTTGAAATTTTTCAAAACCAGTTTGTTACTAACACCATCTTGAAACATCTCCTTGATGAAATTCTCCGTTTCCTCCTTGTCGGTTCTTTCCTGCGTTAAGATTTTTAGAATGAGCTCCTTTTGTGACTCTGTAAGGTCAAGCTGGTCCGCGTCTCGAATTTTTTTTACAAATTGAATAATCAAATCATAGTCAGCTCCAATAATAAACTCTTCAACAATAGCGTTCCCATCTGCAGTTCCGAGAATATCATCAATTGAATATGATAAGAGTTTTAAGATCCAATCCTTCTTGTAGATGTCTAATTTTCCGTGTTCGTTCATTTCTTGGCAGAACTGAGAAAAATTTTGACTTTCCCCTATGATTTCATTTTCCTTCATTTTGGGTTTGTCCTTTACAAACGTGTCAGTGTAATGGATAATGGTGGGCAAATCCTGGATGTTGACCAAATCACAGTATTTCTGCAATAATAGCTTTATGAAGTAGGCACAGCCACCCATGTATGAAGCCAAAGTGAGGTTTTGTAGGTACACAGTCTTCTGTTTCTCATTGTTAATATCAAGTTTATCGATTGATAGCGACGACATACAATTGTCAAGAGACAATAGAATTTGGGTATCAAACCGCTTCTGAATCCCAGCTCCAAACTTTGTAACAAAAAGGAATTCGTAAACTTTCATTGCCACGGACTTCTCTAAAACTACACTTCCGTCAAGCTGCCACTCATGTAACAGTGTAGAAATTTCATCCAGATCCAACTTGTGATAATCGTCTTCTTGGAGAAACGAAATTCCAATCAAGCGGAACAGAGTTATAAGCTTGTCGTAATTTTCAACTTCCGGTAACTGCTCAGTTGCAAAATGTTCCAGGAGATTCTCTAAACATTTCAAATAACTTCTTCCGAGTTTTTCATCTGGAACCCGGGCTAGTTTCACCAGGCAGGATAATATCATATCATACATTTCACCAACAACTGCCAAAGTGTCTTGTTTCGTCAATACGATCACCAGCGTTTCAGCCACTTCACACATTATTTTTAAACTAGGGTTGACCAATATCATACATAGGCATTCTTGAATTAGCCCCAGGCCCAAAACTATCTTCAAGTACATCTTCTTATCCAATTTTCCTATTTCATTACAATCGATAACTGTTGACAAGCCATTCAATGCGTCCTCAGGATTCTCAGAGAAGATTTTATGTAAATCTTCATCCGCTATGAAGGCACTTAGCACAAGATGATATGTGTGTTTTTCATGAATTGGCATGAGGCTTTTGATTTCATCTAGCCCGTCTTGATCAATGTCTCCCTCTGAGACTAATAATTAACAATAAATAAAACAAAATGAAATATGCTAACTTGAAAATTTGCGACAAAAGACTAAAGGTCATATGTTTACTTTTAAGTAAAAACTCACCACAATCACTGAGAAAGTAGAGGAACCTATTTAAAGCTGGAGTCTTCCTAATGTGAAATACGTCCTTCTCATTATATTTGTTCGCCATCTTGACTGCTCCAATTAAATTAAAAATATTAATGAAAAACAGAATTAGTACAGCGCATTCTTTGGTAGTTTACATAAATCAAATGTAAAATTTTAACAATGAAATATGATTCGCAAGTACGCGTAACACATAACGTAACTTACCGTTTTGGTTGGAGGGTGCCCACTTTTTACCCGTAATTACCTTGTTCAGACCGAAAACTTTCACAAACTACAGCACTACAGCACTGTCACTGCATTTAACCATTTTAAATGTTTTTCGTAGCATTTTAGTCGAAAGATTTATACTTTTACTATAATCAATGATTACTAATCATTGCCCTCTCCTCGGTATTCGGTGGGTCGGTGCATGTGCTTTGGGAAATTTTCTTGATTGTGTTTTGTGTCTGCTCTCTATGCACTGCAGTTTTCCAGACTACTTTCGCGGGTTTTCGTTTGCTTACATACGGGTTGAGTGATACAAAAGGTTAAAGCACAGAAATCTTTTGCACCAAAATACATTAATTTCTGTATTCTGTAGGCAACTGTTGTAGTAGCATTTTTGTTACGACCAACAAACAATGCGACGCAAACACAAACACAAAACTTACGAGCAAGAACGATTCATTGATCAGATGTTTTTACGTCATTCATCATCACATTATCATTCGCTTGTGATTACGACTTTACGACACAAAATTAACTGGTAAATTGACTGATGACGCGACATAGCACATCACCATTATTGATCTGTCATTTTAGGCCCGGAATCAGTCCAACTTGATTAATGAATAATTATTTTTTGAAAAGTTTTGTTCTGTATTGATTACTGTAATCAGGCTGAAAACGCTGTAGTTTATTTGTGGCGTTCGGTTCGCGTTTCGCTTTTGAAGGTATGTGTATTTTTTAGACGATGAGCATGTTGTTCTTAAAAACATTAATTTCATTTCAAACTCTATTTCATGATGATACACATTGTGTTTCTTGATTGTTTTCCACTTCTACACAGCTGCAGCTGGCTGTCAACGTTGAAAGACTGGTGTACCAAAAGTAATTACATGGTCATGAAACTGTTGTCTGTAATTGTAGTGCTTCACACCCACGAAAAATGGATGGGGACATTGACTAATTTTACTTAGACTCTATCTTCGCCCACGTTTTCAAAGTTTTTGACAGATTGATTATCTACATACTTCGGAAAGCTGATCAACCTTTGATGCTGAAGTTAAAACGAAAAGTAAGGAAGGTGGGAACAAGTATTAATTAATTTTGTTTAATATTTGTTTTTATTTAACCCTAACTGGCCTAACACCAACTTGATCAACTAACGGATGTATATCCTATTCCAATTTAGATTAACCAAAAAACTGAAATCTTCAGAGCTTCACTTTTAAGGTTCACGAAGCTCATGTGAACTCTGTAGTTTTAAAAGGGATAGCCTTGTACACTTTTAATTTCAATATGTCAGCGTCATCGTCGTTTCGTTCAGTAAGGAGAAATCTCCCGTACATCAGATCCGAATTCGGGGCACTTGTAGGAAATTTGAGTTTATCAGTGAAGTCCATATGCATATGCGTTATATGCTCATACATGCTATCATACTGGAGACCTGCCGTTGATGCATTAAGCGTAACCCCAGGTCATCTCCTTCCTCCTTCCCTTAGAGTATGGACACTGTTAACGAGTCCTTTCTTGGAAATTCATCTTTGGGAAGTTTGTGTAGATATTATTACTGTGGGACTTTGCGGTAAAGAACGTTCTTTTTAACATTTTATATTTTTTAATCGGAAATGAATTCTGATTTAATATGTTGCAATTTTCAAGAATTGCTGTTTATTTTACTTGTTTTTTACTTGATATCCGCAGGAAAACTTATGGAGCCATTATGGGGCGCTAAAGAAATGGTATTTTTCTTTGTACTGGTGAACTTAAGTGTGTCTGTTCTAAGCGTATGCTACTACTTATTCCTATACGCTGCAACGTCGGATCCTGATACTCTATTTGAAATTCAAATTCATGGATTGGCCGGCTACATAGCGGCCGTGTCAGTGGCAGTGAGACAAATTATGCCTGACCATGTAATAGTGCGAACACCATTAGGAAAATTGACCAACAGGTAACATTTTCTTCACTTGATAAAGACAATGATACATAATTAATAAATTATTTATTTATTTTATTCATCTAATTATTGTTTTTTTGTTAGGAATATTCCACTGACTGTATTAACCGTTCTCATAATTACTTGGGCCATTGGATTGCTAGAAGGGGTCTACTGTACAATGTTCGCTACAGGAGTGCTGACATCATGGATTTATCTTCGTTTTTACCAGCGACACAGTAATGGATCGAAAGGAGATATTGCAGAAAGTTTTAATTTCGCAAGGTAAGCTAAGAATATTAATCATCCATTTTTAAACACGTTGTTAGTAATAATTATTAATAATTTTTAAATGTTTTGATAACTATTTTCTAATTTTCATACTTGATACCGCTTTAGCTTCTTTCCAAACGTACTTCAACCACCAATTTCAGTCCTTTCGAATTCAATCTTTGGATTCTTTGTGAAAGCTGGATGCTGTCGTAAGCCTGTCAAACGGTTCACAGATGCCACAGGGCCGTCGTCGATTCAGATTTCCCTTCCCGGAACCGATCCTAGTGATGCGGAACGGCGAAGGTATTTACACATTGCTAGTTTGATGGATTTTTCTTCTTCATATATTCATTGCATAATACAAGTAAAAAAGCATTTCATATCAACGTATGTATTTGGATTTGCAGGCAAAAAGCTCTGAAACTGCTAAATGAACGACTTGGAACATCCAGAGATACTGAAGCGAAACGACCTCTGATTCGACCTGAACGAGCAGAGAAGTCTAGTAGAGGGAGTGCCCAAGTTTCACCAAGCCATTCAGTTGCGTCTTCTCTCACCAGCAGTACACCAAGTTTACAAATGAGTGGGAGCTCACAAAGTCTGAATATAAATATTCCTGGACCTTCATCTAGAACAGAAAACGTGGTTATACCTGTATCGAATATTAGTAGTACCAACAGTAACGTTTAAAAATGTTTAATATTCCCCAATCAAGTATGCATTTTTTATGTCATTGTGTAATGAGGTCAAGCTTTTATAGATCTTTTGAATTTAATTTACGTACTATAAATGTGTACTCAGTTTCAAATCTTTATTTTTGGCTTTGTAATGTAAATGAAGACTTACTATTGTAACTACAACACAACAATAATATTTATATTTAACTACTCTTGGTTATTAGACCGACGTTTTGTAGCATAATATACCTAATAATATTAGTAACAATGAAGGTTTATTTATATTATTTAAAAGTCTATAATAGTAGTAAGCTAATCAATCGTTTATAGAAATAGCGCCAAGTATAATATAGCCATATATATTATATGTATGTATCACTTTTGTACCACATATGTTATGTCGGTAGAGTTTGAATGCGTGTGAATGGTAATAATAACTTATATGAGCAGTACTTTAAAACATAGGTATACCTACATATACTAGATAAAACCAAGTCTCCTCGTATGTTTGCATGTAATTAAAATGTAACTTGTATTACTTAAGTCAACAGAGAGTTTTAGTTAGTATGACACGACCGAGCAACTGACATAATTACGTGATATTTACCATACACCAATAAATTTTAGTCCGTAAAATATTCTCAATTTAAACAAAAAATAAGATAACAGAAAAGGTATGCTTAAAAATACGAAAAAAAGATCGTACGTCTTATTTTATTGAATGAAAAATTACATTATGCGTGTACAATACAATATACACTGTCCTCCAGGTCTACAAGGATCATAAATGAAACCTTGCCCCTATTTTTTAAATCTGCCATTAATGACCTATGATCAACTTCATCTTTACATTTGGGATGATCCAACAGTCTCAATTCTCTTAGAACGTCATTTATTTCGGTCTCATTTTTAGGTTTTGTTGAAATGTGGTGGTCATCCGTTGGCACTCCTTGGTCACCCCGTCCGGTCTGTCGATGATACAGTTGTTGTTGGTATTCATAGGAAAGCTCACCATTGTTGGAGTATGTAGAACCCTGCGGTAATTAATGAATAATTACAGAAACTTGAAACAGTTATAAAATATGTAAAATTTACATTGATGAGTCTCGTGCAATTCATTTTTACCTGGTATCCATTTCCATTGCCATTTTGGAACTTAAAATATAAAGAAAGTCTCTTGCAAATTTTGATTTAATTTGGGGATATGCTCATTATGGATCATCCTTACCGATACTCCTGGATATTCTCCGGATGGCCCTCGTAATCCTTCACTACCTTGAAGTCCTGGTACACCAGCTTCTCCTGGTCTGCCTTGAGATCCAACAAATCCAGACATACCAGGTGCTCCAACTCCCCCTGCCATTCCCGTACCACCTGGCATTCCAGGAGCACCTGCCATTCCGCTACCACCTGGCATTCCAGGGGCACCTGCCATTCCGCTACCACCAGGCATTCCCCTACCTCCTGGCATTCCAGGAGCACCTGCCATTCCGCTACCACCTGGCATTCCAGGGGCACCTGCCATTCCGCTACCACCAGGCATTCCCCTACCTCCTGGCATTCCCCTACCTCCTGGCATTCCAGGGGCACCTGCCATTCCGCTACCACCAGGCATTCCTGGGGCACCTGCCATCCCCCTACCACCTGGCATTCCTGGGGCACCTGCCATTCCGCTACCACCAGGCATTCCCCTACCTCCTGGCATTCCAGGGGCACCGGCCATTCCGCTACCACCTGGCATTCCAGGGGCTCCTGGCATCCCTGCTTCCCCAGCCATTCCAGATTCCCCAGTATAACCTGAACCTCCTGGCATACCGGGTTCACCAGGCATTCCAGCAGGTCCCGGTTCGCCTATACCGCCAGGATACCCATATTGTCCGGCCCACCCAGCATAACCATTGTAACCCTTTTGTCCTGAATATTCACTATTATAATCTCCTCCTGGCTGTCCGTAGGACTCTGAATAGCTTGTATACCCAGGATAACCGCTAGACCCAGGGTACCCGCTAGACCCAGGGTACCCGCTTGACCCAGGGTACCCGCTTGACCCAGGGTACCCGCTAGACCCAGGGTACCCATAATATGACCCGGAGTACCAAGAGTAGTAATTTGAATAGGGAGTGATCGTTGTTGTGGTGGTTGTACTTGGGGTAGTAGGAACTAGTCTGTTTTCTTCATTCCTTCCACCAGAAAATCCTATTTTACGTCTTTTTCTTGGAATGCAGCCTACAAAATAAAATGACCGTGAACAAGCTTTAATACAGACTAAACGGAACAAATTTTATTCGGAAGTATATACCTGGAGGGCATGTTCCATTGTCAATGTTCGCTTCAATGGCACGCTTCCAAATTTCATGCACAGCAATGCCTTTCCCATTTTCGTTGTGCGTAGGACAGCATTTTGAGGAGTCATAAAATTCACACTCGATTTCTGAAATTTGTAGTTCTGAGAGCTCCTGTTGTTGTTCGTGCGGTCTATAACGGTCCACTTCTATTTTTAAATAATATACAAAGTAGAATTGAACGAGTACTAGGATAATTAAGTAGAAGCAGATAACACTGAGGTAGAGCTTTGCACGGTCAATTCCTTCCATTTTCCTCTCCCGTTGATCATTCTTCCATGGAGGGATACAATTCATGGCTGGCTGGTCACAACACAAGCACCGTACAAACCGCTACGAAGTAAAAACATGTGAAGGCAAAATCGTCGCGTCAACCTTGGGCCGACTGGGTCTATGACTTTGTCATGTATAAGCCGTAAACGAAATATTTTTAACATTCACAGAACAACTTTTTACTACCAAGTCAAACTTAATCTTAAACTGAGAATTTTGTAATGAAAAGCTTTTTTTATGATTCAATTAGATTTAATCCAATGGATGATTCATATGACGGGGCAGGGCTTGGCCATGTAAGTCATTAAGCCATGCATTTGCGAATAATATATTATTTTCTATGAAGTTATTTAATGTGGGTTATCAAGAGTTATGTGGATCATTCATTATTACGAGCAACAGAGTAATTACAAACAAGACGGTGCATTCGTAGAACTTTCTTGTGTGAGCAATTTATAATAATTATTATTATATCATGAGAGTACACATATAGGCAATGAGCACAATATATAGTAGGTAAGTAGGTATGCATTATATAACAGGCAATATAATATGTAGGTGACTCTTAAAACGTATGCAATCTTGGTGACATCGCTTTCAGGCTTTCAATAAATTTGGAAGGCAGCAAAATTGCAGAGAAAAAATGTTAAGATGATATTCCAAACTCAATTAACTCTCACATTGTCGCCTGTGCCATAATAACTTTTGTGATACGGAAGTAATTGACTTACATTTGCAAAAATTAATTAGTTTTTTTCTCTCACATTTTTTTCTTGTTTACAATTAGGCGACTATCCACTACTGACCCACATAACTACAACACAAATTTCTTTAAATTGAGAGTGGGACAAGGAATAAGGAAATCAACATACTACAATGTTGATGTTGATTAGAAATAAAAAGAAACCCAAATGCACGGGGCGATTGTGAACATTGAACTTGACTATTATATCAACATGCTTTTACGTTAACGTAAATACACGATGCTATTTCACAAGCACATCAGGTACCAACATTCATTTTACTATGAAAATATGCAGAAAATCATTCCAATCCATGTAATTTTTCCGAACATGCAACAAAGTTATTAAATCGCTAGAAATAAAATTACATCGAATAATATGAGTAAATATTAAAGTATTTATTTTCCATGATTTTTTACAAATATAATCTTTATAAACGCAATAAGAATCTAAGTTTTATCAGGTGTCAGACAGGACTTGTCATAAAATATCATAAATATTAAACTTTGTATATGCAATATGCATGTATACTTTCGTACAAAAACTTGTGGAATACCATTCAAAAATTTTCGTTTATTGTTAATGAAATTTTTTTAAACTAATCCTAACGAATACCTATGTGAAAAGGAATAAACGTATTTATAAAAGATCAACGATTTTTTGTATATATTGATGCAAACAGATAAGTAAACGGATAGAAAACTTTATCCGTTTCGTTTTTCAGTTTCATAAATATTCAGTGTAATTATCTTTGTGTATTCGCAACGGTGACAACTTTCACTCGTTTTACACCACCTGCAGAAGAAACTGACACAATAGTAGGCGAACCAGATTTTGTTCCATCCAAATCAGAATCGGATTCTGAACTCCGAGGTTTCAATCCTTTAATGTCCAGTGGGCTTCCTACAGCTGCGGAAGATGCTGATGCAGCTCGTAATCCTCCAGCAAGCTTGGCCCTTTCCAATGCTCTAACTGTAAGTTTCAAAACAACATCAAAGTTAAACTTATTTCACTAATTTCAGAGTTTTTCCTTTTTACGGGGCTAAATGAAAAAATTAGTAGCACTCACTCTGATTTTCCAAAATCTGATTCTGCCGTTTCAGATCTTCGATATCGTGCTGATGAGCAGAATTTTTTCGCCTCATAAATTGAATGTACTCTGCTGCCTTTTTCAAAATTTGAGCTCTGCTGGACTGCTCAACCGTAAAAAAATAATTATTTAAATATTAAAATAGCTCCCCTAATAAACCTTACTTTGATGCATACAAAAATTTGACATTGACACTAATACATCACATTACACACATACATACATAATAAAACAAAATAATAATAATTTATAAAAATAAACGTAAACCTGATATATGATATTTTAAAATGTGGAGCAGAATTTTTTCGCCTCATAAATTGAATGTACTCTGCTGCCTTTTTCAAAATTTGAGCTCTGCTGGACTGCTCAACCGTAACAAAATAATTATTTAAATATTAAAATAGCTCCTCTAATAAACCTTACTTTGATGTGTACAACAATTAATGGCCATTGGCATTAATGCATCACATTACACACATACATACATAATAAAACAAAATAATAATAATTTATAAAAATAAACGTAAACCTGATATATGATATTTTAAAATGTGGGAATAATCATATTTTTTCACTTAAATTAAACGAATTTGAGAATAATTAATATATTATTATTCATTAAAGTTCCAAATTGAGAATAACTTTTTACGTGATTTAATACCTGGGTCATAGGTTTAGTTGTTGGAGGGGTTGGAGTAGACGAAGTACTACTTTGGCTTGTTTTTTCGTTAAATCCGTCATCAGTATCTACTCCCTCGTCATCCTATTATACAGCAATAAAACAGAAGATCATGTGTGCTTATATTTTTATGTATTTACTAGATTGATCTTATTTTATAAAAATAAAGATTTTTTTTAGTTTGACCGTTTACCTCACTACCCAAATCCATATCTCGATCATCATCACTCATCATTGTGAAGCCGTTAAAAAGAACACAGCTTAATCACGTAATGCACAGGTACTCACTGAAAAAACAAATTATTAATCCCAATAAATTATTTAAAATGCCAAAAGCATCTAAGATGTAACGATTAATTTTATTTTTTAAATTATCTATTGCAACTGCGTTAGCATCGTACAGAAAATGTACTTGTAAAAATATGCACATATTGCCTATATAACACGGTACGTCACGTGCTTCACACGTTGACGCATAATTTTTAGCACTGCTAAAATATGCGTATTGCGTCTGCGTGCCCTCTGCGTTCAAAGCCATGAGAAGAGATTAATGCATCCATTTAAAACCCGTACATCATTTAATTAGGGGATGATGTCCACCTGTGGTAGTGGTCAAATGAGTTCAAGTTTGGAAGGACATCATTATTCATCCAACTCAACTTTCACAGGGACAACGAAATATAACGCAACTCAATTTAGTCAAGGGATTCTTTTGTTCTGTATTATGCATGTATTTATATTAACATAAATTAATACACTAAAACATAATAGTAGTACCAGATTTTATACTGAGACAAGCAACGTGCTATCCTATTTTAACAACGCGACGTGCGTTTATCTTCATCACAATAACGTACATGATGCTATTATAGGTATAATTTTTGTATATGTGAGTATTATTATGTGTGTGTGAATGAATGTTATAAAAATATGCACAGTGCACTGCACACGGCACATAAATACAACGCACTTACATTCTTTACAAGCTGGTTTCAAAAAGGAATCACCTGCTGACTTTCCACCGAATTGTACACAAAATAGCAATAATATGTAATCATTAATTTCAATTGACTGAAACAATTAAAGATGATGATCCAAGATGATATTTTATTATAAATACTAAATAACTTTGATTTAGTTTAATTGCTCTTCTGTGACAAGTGCCTCACGCAAACACACAAAAGTATGTGGTATTACTTAAAAGACAGGATTGAAAAAAAAAAGATATGTGTATGTAGCCGGAGAGTAGCCTGGTATTACGTCGTCGTGAATATGGCATATGGCATGCATAAAATGCAATGGGTATATTAAACTTACACATGCATGTGTATTTAGGATCGCTGATCTGACTATATAACGTGACGCACAGTACTTTATAATAGTAGAGTAGATATGTGTAAGTGTATGTGAGTACATTCGTACTTTTCTTAGAAAATGATATAAAATGCCTTTTATCATCAACCCTAACTCTTCTATATATGGCAGAGATGTGATAAATAAAGTTTAATATGTTGTTCATTCGTTGAAACAAACGCGTATGTTGTATATTGGCTAGGTTGAATGAATGTGAATGAACGTGGGATACTGTGATCATCAAGCACTTACCGTAGCGTGCTAATAAATAAGAAGTACTAAGTTAGTACTACTAACCGTTCCAAGTTCCATGTACATATGACATATATAGGTATATGCAGAAAAAGCGTCAAATATTAAGCAGCGTTTCATTGTTCTGTTCCACAGCGAATGCTAATATACAAAAACGAAAGCGTCGACCCACGGATCACGTTTGCAAGTAAATAGTGAGGTAGGGTATATAACCTACAGGCTTGCATATAATATATGTAACGTACCTATATGTACGCGTGGTCGTCGTAATGTGATATAAATGTGAGCATGACTCATCATCCATCATAAGCAGGATTTCGTATACCTAATTTAACCAAAAACATGGATGTATTTGTTTTAAACTTCATGTAATGTAATCATCTCCTGGAATCAATTAATCGTCGTAACTGTATAATTATAAGAGAGTCTGATGATGAGAAATATTGTTGTTTCATTTGTCCAATGATTTTAGGAAAATCACACCATTCACGATATCATGATTCTTTTGCTATTATGTGAAAGGAAACTTATGATGACAAAATTTGGAATACCTAATTATCTACCTAGTAGATCCTTGGTCTCGCTGCATGTATGTAATACTATTAGTTTGTGGATAGAATTTGTACATAGCTTTGTGAACGCATCTTTGTGTCTTGCATCTTATATTTAAATGTTGCATATACCCCAACAAAATAAATAGCTTCATTAAACTGTAAGTTATGCTACATTCGGGAACTCATACCTCAACCAACACTGTAACTGATAGTATTATAGATTTTGACTGACTTGTTCTAATAATAAAGAGCAAATGCGGTATTTTGTTGTTATAAATAAATAATTATTATTTCATATTTACACGCTGCAATTGTAACAGGAGCATGGCTTTGGCTTTGGGTAAAACACAAGCTGATTAAGCATTTACTGGAAGAAAGCCAGAACCAACACAAACATTTGTAGGATGCAAAATTGGTTGAACCAGAAAACGCCTCAAGTCTATAGTTTAGTGTGCATGGCGTATTACAGCTTTCGAAAGTCTGCACAAGTACATTGTGGCCCGTGGCACGGTAATGTATATGTTTTTCTGTCGTAGGCTACAAGGTTGCATAAAATATTGGAACGGGCATATGTCAATTGTGTAAATAAGTTGTACACCTTGTTTGCCTATTTTATGTCATATATATTGCATATTGCACATCATTATCGCAGATACAGAAGATGACTAGAAATCCATTGATATATGTTTCCTGCAGGATCGTAATAAGAATGGACAGTTATTTCCGGTGAACTGGTTGGAACATAGACATACATTTTCTTGTTAAGTGGAAAATACTTGTTTCGTGTTGGTAACAAAGCACTGAGTTGAGTAAAGAGTCTTGGATTGGACGACTCTGATACAACACAATTTTTTGTTGA
>JAHZNC010000216.1:0-14863 GCA_027744095.1 Zhuqinia jingwanae
TTCTAAATTACTTAAACTCCAGGTTTCCGAAATAAAAAGTTTGTTACTCCTCCCCTAATTTGAGTTATCTCTAATTAAATTAATTTTCCTGCTTAATTATTTTTTATTTTTTATGTGACTCCATATATGGAGTCTTTGATGACTCCATATATGGAGTCTTCAACCCACTGCCTGTGTGAAAATCATAAAAACTTTTTCGCCCGAAATAGATGCAAAGTCAGATTCCGTAGTCGTATGACTATGACTATGACTACGGATAAAATAGGGTATGTGCACATGCACAGGTTTGTCAGTCCATCATGAAAAATTATAGTTATTTGCTTGGTTAAAATGAGATTTATGGAAATATAGTCTTACGTCTTACCCAAATTACAACACGGAAAAGTCCATGTTCAAGCCGCTAGGTCTACAAAGTTGTTTAGGGAGCTATACTAAGTGCTAACAATAATTACGGAAATATTCATGTGGGAAAAGAAGAGTATTTTAAAGGATTTCATGCCCATTTCATTTCCCTGACTGTATTGTTAAAATGATTTCATCTAGTGTGAAGTTAGTGCAAGAAACTCAGATAAAAAAACAAGTATAAGTACTTGCCACTTCAAAAAAACATGAGCCAGATTCATTAACAAATGTTTTACATATGTACATAAAAATCTCGATTTACATGTAAATTGTAAACATACAAGTTTAAAAAGTGTTTATGAAAAAGGTTGTCGCTAGAAAATGGACATAGTACTTTAGAAAAAGTTCTTCATGAGGATTATATGAATTTCATATTCAAATCAGTTACTCATCCAGTCACTTGTGCAGAATTTCAAAGAAAAAAGAATTCTTGCTTTGTGATGCTATTATCCCAATGTATCATGCTCACAATTTCTCAAAATAGTTCGTTTTGTTGTCTGGGGCTTTTATTAAATGATGACGCATATAAAATAGAGTAAACTAATTCGTATTTCTGATTTCACAAAAAGTTTGTCGTTCCCAAAGCCACAAAATTAAAGCCAAATAATGACAGTATGGTAACTATTTTTAACCTTCATGTACAAAAAATAAAAACAAATGTATGTTACTATTTCGTTTAATTCAATAGAATACAAAGTAGATTAATGATGAATTTTTAGTTAGCGTTCATCTGATGCTATCTCATATTTGATTAGTGCCAATAATATCCCAAATTCATAATTAGGTTACTGGAACATGAAAAATGTAGGTCAAAATTACAGTGTTTTCATGTCAGTGACAAATCAATGCAAAATCAAAAGAATTTTAAGAAGCCACTATTTTAAATATTTTATAAATATCTCTAAGCATAAGAGATGTGGTTTCCGTCCGTCCCAAAATTGAAATATAAGAGCCTCATTAATAAAACCATTTACTAAGGTTATTGCTCTGGATGCTGTTGTGCCTTGGTTAATTTTTTTTTAAATCTATCACTTCATTCATTTATTTGGTATCATCAACTTCATTGACTTATTGCAAAAACCTTCTCCAACCAGACATTGTACCAATATTCTTACAAATTTTATATAGCTTTGCAATATGCTCTACGACATATTTACAAGACTATTCTTGGCGCTTTCGTCATTTGGCAGTCCTTCTGGCCCTGATGAAACCCTTCTTCCAAGTAACTTATCATCATACTTTGAAAATTGGATGAATAACGAAACTGTGGTACTTGAGAATCCCAACATTCAATACGAAAACGGGAAAGTAAGCGACGAGGAAAATAACTGGTTGATCACATTGCCCCTTTGCTCTGGCTTTATCGACTCAGAAGGCGTTCTCCTAGGTATCAGCGACAATGGATCCATTGTGGAAAGTGATAAAATGGGCTACTGGTATCCAGCCCCACATATCTTTCCCTCCGAAAACAGATCTCAGTACATGTTTAATATTCAAAGACCATCATGCAGTGCGCCATTAAAAACCATCCGTTTGGAAATGGACGAATTCGAAGTTGTTGGTCAGAAAAGATATACCTAAATATTATATGAAAAAATAATTAAATGAATGAAAAGATTTTTTATGATTCCGTTTTGTCTTTAAATTTTTACCAGGGATTCAAGGTATTTTCCTTAGAAATGGTTATTTCGGCTACAACAATGTTGAATTTTATAGTCCACAAGAATATTGCATTAGTGCGTTAACCACTGAATTTGCCAAAGTACAACTCTGTGAATCCCATGAACAAGACTGTTCCAACACTGACAACACAAAACGACCTTGTATACAAAAGTGTTGCAATCCAGGTATGTAAATCTGAATCAACCCCAAATTATATTGAAAAAATAATATAAAGAAATACAATAATATTAAATTTAATCTGAATCTTTTGCCCACAATCCAGACGAAATTTATAGCTTCACGCGACGTGCTTGTATAAAATCTTCTACGGGGGCTTTATTTCAACCCGCATTTTATAATGATCTTTCCTCAAAACTTGGTGCTACAGAGCAACAGTCTATTTTACCACACTACCATATTAAATTTCCCCGTTTCTTCAAATATTGGTGCCAAGAAAATCGCACCCAAATATTTCCAGCAGGCCATACCTTTGCAGAATACCTCTCCAACTTTACTCAAAGAAAATATTATTCGGCCGAATTTAAAATTCGCAAGGATGGCAAAATAATGTACAGGAAAGATGGAAAGGCTATTGTAATGCCGGACCAGGATCGCCCTGTTTATTTACAAGAGCAAAATAAAAAGTGTTACACCCTCAAATCTACCGCATTTTATTGCATTGATGGTGCTGCAGAGTATGGAAATCCTAATCCATTTAAAAATGGCGACGAGGAGATGTTTCTAGTATCATGTACTGAACTCCTATTCCAACCTCCAAGCATAGGTCCCCTTTCTTCTGTATATGGAAATGTAATGATGACGTCATCCGTCTTTTCCCTATTGACAGTTGTAGTTTACATCATTTTAAAAGAGAAGCAAAATATCCATGGGTGGACCATTGCGTCTTACGCCTTGTCAATGTTTTTTATGTATATTTTTCTGGGACTGGCTCATCTTATCAGGTATTATGGGTCGGATGATGTGCTCAAAACGGCAAGCTGTGTGACCGTTGGTATTGCAAGCCATCTTTTTTCATTGGCCAGTTTCATGTGGCTATTCTTGATCAACTGGGATATTTGGTGGACATTTAGGTGGGACGACACTGATTAAGTAATAATATATTAATGAATTTTGCATGAAAACTTTTATTCTAAATTTTTTTTAAATCTCAATAATAGAAATATTCGACCGACCCGCACAACTACCAACCGACATCAGCGAAACAAGGACATTAGACATTTTCTCACGTACTGTGTTGTTGGCTGGGGCATTCCAATTGTAATATTTGGGAGTCACGATTTTTCTCCACTTTAAATACGAGTATAATTGCAAAAAAAACATTTAGTATAAAATCAGAACTTTTTAAATACATGTAGTAAAAATAACTGTTTTACATTTATGATTTCAGGGATGCCGCTGAAAATGACTGTGCCATTGTAAAAGCACCATTACCGGCTTATGGACGAGAATCGTGTGAAATTAAACAGTTATCTCTTGGCGTCTATCTGTATTACCCTGCCACTTTTCTACTCGTCTGTAATCTTCTCTTTTTCATTATTACCATGCATACACTTTGCAGTCATTCTATTCAAACTCACCTTGCTACAAGGAGTCTGGAACGTAATCGTCAGTCGTATGTCTGAAAGTTGAAATACAAGAAAATAGAGTTAGTTTGATTTTAATTGACTTTCAATTAACTCATATTATGCATTTTTTTTTACAGATTTCAGTTGTTTGCCAAGCTATTTTTCGTTATGGGAGTCACGAGAGTATTTGAAGTCATCACGTGGGCAGGCAGTGGTCCAACTTTAACTTGGTATTGGGCTGTCTTTGATATTTTCAATGTTCTTCAAGCTGTGGCAATATTTATCGTTTATGTTTGCAAAAGGGACGTTCTTATTGCATTAAGGGACCTTTTCACACAACGTTTCTGTGGCGGGGGTAAATAACTATACTACAAATGTTATACACATGATCCCTAAAAATTTCAAAATTAGTAGCATGAAAATGTATTATTTTTAAGGCCAAGGAAGGAAAGGACGAAATTTCGAAAATCAAAGTGGATGGAATTCCCAATGTCAAAGTAAAACAAGCACCCTCGATTCCAAGAGCGGCAAAGGGTTTTTCGCTTCAATGAAGGACATGTCTACCATAACCGCTGCTCCAATAATGATTACACCTAAAGCAGGATCAGATGAAAGACTTGTAATTTGTTCCGCTGATGTTCATCAGCAAACAGAAACCTGATTGGAAAATTGTAGGTAGAGAGTATGAAATTATGATTTAGAGATGTATTAAACACAAAATATGCACAGCGACATTCGTCATCCGTTCATGTTCTATTTTCATTTTTATGCCTGCTTCGATACATATTACATCTATCATAAAAGGGAGTAAACTTTAATTCTATTTGTAGCGGGATACTATGTGTAATATTTAGTTTTTGTTTAAAGTATTTCCCTCATGCATAATTGTTTGTGCTAACTACTTTTACCAGAACGCTCCAATTTATGATTCTTATGAGCATGATGCCTTGAAGAGTAAAAGTTAGAAAAATATAACATCTATGATGTATGTTGTATGTATATATTATCACTTATTCACTTGTTATGCAGAAAATAGTCAAACATGCATTACTTCTAACAAATTGTCCATCTCAAATTTGTTTATTTATTTATTTTTTATCGTAAAAATATAAGCACATTCTTATTCTTACTGCTGCTGCTACAACCTTTTCACCTTCTGGAACGCACACTGAAAAAAATGGCACAACATATTATTTATTATTATTTAATGGTCAGATTCTTTTTAAACTTAAAAAATTCAATATACGCACCTCCAATAAATCCTCCCTCACATTCACAGCCGTCATCCCCATCACCACAACCAAGTTCACCGAAAAAACACCATGAATTGCATTGTTTTTCTTCATGGCCAGAGTGAGCTATTGAGTTGTGGTTTGCTAATATGACTTGTCCAACTTCTGGAGGTAATGCCAGTTTTTCTTGGGTAAAATTCGATGTATGGATGCCTTGGCTTTCCTGTCATTATCAACAGCAACAAAAATTTATGAAAGGTTTTTTTTGAAATAAAGTTTTGTTAATGCAATTAATAGGAAATTACAAAGCGGTGTAAGCAGCGTTATATTATTACTTCACTCGCTGTAAAGGGCACAGATTGACAATTACTTATGCACAAAATTAAAAGTATTAGCAAACAATAAGCCATACCACACCAACAAATTAATTTAAAACTCTTGGCAAATGAACGCAACATTATATCAGTTCTTTGGATAGAAGATTTTTAAGAAAACTATCTTATTTCACCCCAAAAGATGATTTTCCCTAATTAAAACAAAATCAGCATGGTAAAGTGCTGTGAAATGAACCACACAAGTTTAAAGCAATATTTAGAATGAGAAAATTACATACGTGTTACATTATTATGCATAAAATATTAGAGTAGGTACAGTTTGTATTAGTAATCGAATTGCTATAAGATATAAATATCTTTTGACCCTTAAATATGATTTACACATACAATACAAGGAAGCATAAGGATCCGTACCTTACTAGGCATATGGGTAGAAAGCATGTCATCCATTATTGAAAATTATATGATCCTGCTCACAAGATCTAAAAATAAATTATGGGATATTCTCATCGTTTCCCATATATGCTTGTCCAATTCTTTGTCTTCTTCGTCGAAAGGAACTTGCCATACTACTACTGTTTGTATTTGGGATTTTACTTTTTGGATCTTGATTATTTACAGGAGGAGTAGGATCCATTGGTTATATATATGTATTTCATGTGTTCTGCATTAATAATATGATTTCATAACAAATGGTATAATAAATGGGATTATTCTCAGGGGGAATTATCAACAACAAAAATCAAATGACAAATTTCATTGTAATATAATGTAATTTAAACTAATCAATCACCATATACGTTATCAAACACAAACATTTTTAGCAGTGTTAAATACACGGATAATGGTTTTTTTGTACTTTTGCGGGGGTAGTGCAGTGTTGTGTTGAACTTGTAAAAACGGCATAATTTTGATATCTATGAAAAGACGCAGGTTATTTGGAACTTACATAAAACTTATTTGGAACTTCACCACATAAAATATCTACCAACCAGAAGTAATGGGTGAGTCAGATAGTGCAACCGTAGCTAATTAATAATAGAGGTTACATACACAATGCAAATTTCTGCTAAATAAAAGATAGTATGTCAACATGATGATTTTTAATGCAATATGGTAATATTGTATGGATAGACACCAAGGCAGCTTTTGAAAAACTTTTCAACAATGCAAGTCGTAAATGTTAAGGGAAAAATGTACTACTTACTACACAAGCACATATCTCGTCATGGTCAGTCAACTTGCGAAGTAGGTATAGGCATACACTTTCTATGTGTCTAATTTGAAAACGTGAGTATATAGTGTCACTCGCATGTAACATTTTGAAGCTATAATGGTATATTTTGGCATTATCGATATTTAGTGGATGTGGTTCTTTGTCCGTCGGTGTCAGCATTTTTGCAGACGCTAACTCAGCAACATGAACATGCGCCGATTATTCCCACAGTTGATATGCACATTTCAGTGGTCCTCAGCTCTTGTTTTTTTTTTTAATTTTTAATACACCATGAGCAAATATTTAGCAGCATACAGAGCAATATCATTTTGCAAAGTTTGACCTGAATCGGTTGACCGCACAAACAAGACTAGAAATATTACAATTAATTTCAAAATGATGCAACAGTTTCCACAACACAACATATTATCCTAATGCAAAAATATGCCTACTTCATGACTTTTAATCTACACAATTTAATTAAGATTAAAAAATTATTAAAAGGAGGGTGGAATTTTTTCTCATTTCCTTTTGTCAATCTTCACGACCTTTAACACGGCCTTATGATCTTATAAAAAGAGACACATTCATATTCTCTATAATATCCAAAAGTATCATGAAATCCTCAGAAAATGTACGCCCATATTCATGACTGACTCATAGACAGCTTAAAATTAAAAAAATCTTTATTTTATAATATGTACTATGCACATAAATATATCAAAACCTCTTATCTTTCATAGCATGAATGCATCCTGTTTGCTGTGGAAACAATTTTGTTTTATGGTTATGAAGTTACATTAATATGGAGAAGACCTAAAAATTATTATCCTCGAGAAAAGAAGTTTTATGTATGCATATGTAAATACTTACAATATACAGTTTGCGTAAAGCAATTCTAGGATGTTTATACCTATGTACAATAGTAAATATAAAAAAAACATGTAATCTTTGTAAATATAAATTGAACTTTATGAATTAGCATTTGTTATTCAGCAACCAAAATCTGTCGTTATAATAAAATGATAAATTGGTATGTCGAGTAATGATGACACTGGTGTTTGAAGCGCACATAAAGACTTTCAAGACTTGCTAATATTAGTTCCATTTAGTATTTAAATAGTATTGGATTGGGGTATTATCGAAAATTGGGTAATGTTGTTCCTGACCGTCTGAAAAGCGTATACCTATTCCGATTTATTTCGACGATTTGCACAACTCACTTAGGTTATATCCCCGGGGTAATATTATTGTACAAAGAACATTTCAAATGGCTTATCATATATTCAACTGACACTTAAAAATGGATCCTGCACATATCTGGTTCACTTCATTGTACGCTACTGCTAATATAATATATACATATATCACATCAGTCATCAGTCACATTAGTCACATATCCCATCACAACCATATAATAGGATGCGCTAGAGAGCTACAATGTATAGTAATAATATCAAGATCTGCTCAACGAGAACTTGTTTGTATATCAAATATCAACATGGTAATAAATCTACAACGTATTTTCTGATTTTGTTTCGTCTTGTCTTGAATGAATGATAAAAAAGTCTACGAAATGATTTGAAATGTGAAAGATGTATGTATGTATAATGTCCACTAAATTCATGGGAATTTGTGTACATTTTCTGGTATATCCCTCAATGCAGTTTGGGACACTCACGTAGATAGTTTGATCCGCACATTCCGCACTGAATTTGGCCAAATTTGCAGGGAGTATCCATCCAATACTCGTCACAATAATTTGGTTATTTTGGCTTGTTGGTTTATACTTAAAAGGATAATATCTACAAACTGGAAAACAATATTGGCTGGTATTTAAAAATAAATAAATTGCATTAAGTTAAATATCGAGTTGTTACATTTTATCAACATTTTACTAATATAAGAGGTTGATTTCACCCTACTTAATTTTTAGAGAATATATTTTTGGTACACAATTTAACCTTCAGTCTCCACGACAACCATGGCCACTAGCAGCGATTCTTGGAAAGAGGATATTCGTGAAAAACTTGTGAAAATTTATGGCTCAGAATCTAAAACAGCCAATGTGCCAGGTCTAACTAGACTGCTGTTCTTTTTGGATACCATTGACATGAAATATTCTGAAAATCATGAAACTCAAGGACTCTCACCGTTCTGGAGAACTCTTCGCATGGCTTATAAGCTAAATGCCACTGAAGTTCTGAAAGAATACGCTGATCGCATGATGGATGACGCTAAAGAATGTGAGAAAGATCCAAACTTTATAGCTGCATGTGCCAATATCTATGCTAACATGGCCGATCCAAATGACGCCAACTTTGACGAACCTCTAAATGTCAAGTTTGATATTCAGTTGGTGGAGCGAAACGGATCAACAATTGGGATGGGTACTGGTTTAGCCCGAGTGTGGGATGCAATGACCCCCGCCACACAAGCAGAAGTGGTTCAAGTGATAAAAACGATGGCATCTAGGTATCAAATGGTTTCCTACGTTGATGAATGTGTATCTTTGCTAAATAAAACTAGTGGAACAGTGGTAATGATTGGTTTAGCAGCGATTAGCTTAACGTGGCAGTGTTATGTAAATCTGAGGCGTTGGTGGAAGGGAGAAATTAGCGGAAAGAGATGTGCTAAAAATTGCATTGATTCGTTGGTAGAAATTGGTGCTGGGGTTGGTGGAGGCGTTGCAGGAGCTTGTCTGGGAACCATGATTTTTCCTGGTGTGGGAACGTTTCTCGGTGGAGTACTGGGAGGATTGGCAGGTGGAATTACGGCTAGCATGCTGGTGGATCGACTCACATTGATGATATTTAATTTGCCAAAAAATGAGGCTGCAGATAAAGCTTATAAATATATGGGAGTATCACACAACGCAAGCAATGATGTCGTAAACAAGGCTTTCCGAGCAAAAGCGTTGAAACATCACCCAGACAAGGGAGGAGAGCCTGACAAATTCATTGAGCTACAGATGCAGATGGCTATAATTAAGTTGTCAAGGGGCGAAGGTTTGTAAAAAAATTACTTCTTGATATTTCTGTTTACAAGTAGACTCTAATATTAAAATATTTGTCATTAATTTAATTGCATTTTATATACATTTTATTATTATTTATTAATCATTAATCTACATTCTTAATTGCTGTAAGTGTATGTGCACGAAAATTGGCTGTTTTTCC
This sequence comes from Zhuqinia jingwanae, assembly GCA_027744095.1. Lineage (NCBI taxonomy): Eukaryota > Metazoa > Arthropoda > Collembola > Entomobryomorpha > Paronellidae > Zhuqinia > Zhuqinia jingwanae. The sequence goes on from JAHZNC010000216.1 coordinate 9,613, forward strand.
TCTAATTTATAAATTGACTTTTTTTTTTAAATTAAAGTATATTTTGAAATTATATTGTACAAGCTTTGACAGGATGTGTGTAAAAGAACGTCGGTAGTCATGCAGTACAGTAAAACCATATCAAGTCATAAATATATTTCTCACCTACAGATAATATAGGCAATTTAATTTCAGGCAAAACAAAACTCAACTGCGTGCAAATTCAAATGAACATGTATATAGCTTTACTTTTATTGTGTGAAATGTGTATATAGTCAATAGTGTGAACGGTTGTACCAAACTGTACTTACTTACAAAAAGGTATAAAATGACTTTATGCATGAACTCCTTGATGGTGATGTTAGCTTTGTATTGCTTGTTTGACAGTTTAAATGATATGTATTTAAACACTAAAAATGATGAAGCAATAAAAATAAATATACAGACCATATCTTATAACCCCTTGTATACCGATACCGATCTTGTTTGTTTTACTTTGAGGATTTATTATTTGTCTTTTTGTGGAGAGTTTTTTTCTGCGTGATTATACAGTTAATAGACATTTTGTGGGAACATGAACTGCTGTTATTTACTGTCAAGTCAAACGAAACTCTTTCTTGCTTACTCATAATAATAAGCGTAATGCTGCTGATGAATCATAAAATGATGTAATCTGGACAATGTTGTCCCACCAAACCAGACAATATTTTTTAGGAACCCCCATGAGTAGGCTAATACCTATGCATTTTGTATATGTAGTAGTATGTGTATGAACTATGAACAAAATCATCACTTGTTGATGCAAATCCTTGAACATTGCTGTTGTTATTTTCCAGCTCATGTGAATCCTTTACTGGTTGTTTTGAAATTTCTTTTACTCTGCCATCATCCTAAATGATTTTTGCACAGATTTTATTCCTTGCATCTGTAGTCACGAGGTGTGAGCCATTATCTTTACCTTTTGATTTAAAAAATGTGCTTCCTGGGATTAACAAACCACAGTCACCGCCAAAAGATTGGAAGGATCTTGATAAAATAGTGCTAATAGCATCAAGCGGGCCAACGGTAAGATAAATATTTTACTACTAGTAGTTGTTGTTCTAAAAAAAATAATCGTTTAAGTTTGATATTGGTAAAATTTTCTATTTCCACTATTGACAGGATTTTTTAAAGCCGCTCATCACATGTAATACAAGTAACGGTTGCTACTATACAGATATAAGCTTGAGAAAATGTAAATGTCCACCAAAACCTGTTACCTTTGTTGACTATCCAGATGAACTAATAACACCCCACACAAGCACAACTCATAAATACAGACATGACAAGCACGAAAAACAGACAAATGGGCCCGAGGAAACACATCATAATATAAATAAAAGCTTGCACGACAACTCGTCTAGAACGGAAAGTATAACGCCAGAACCTAGTTTGACCTCCACCATCAGAAGTCACAGTCAAATTTCGGAAAGATTTGATCTACAAGAAAATATAACGACAAAACTTCACACGTCCTCCGCCACCATCAGCAGTCAAAGTCAAGTGTCGGAAATAAAAGAATTAGGAACACCAAAAATGTTGAGTTCGTCAGGAAGACAAGTGACGTTATGGTTAGCAAACCAGCCGCTTATTTCTGCCATTTTTTATTTTTTATACTGTATATACGCTATAAGAAAAATCCAATAGAAATGTAATTAGTTAATGTACTTATATCGTAATGTAAAATATAGGCACATTTAGTAAATCTTCAATCATCAATATAGCGATTATGAAAATCGTACAAATAAATTTAAGATGATTTTCATATTATGATATACATACATAATTCGCTCCGTACAAACATTAGTTGTATAAAATAAATCCGGATAAAAATCGGTGCATGCGAAAATATTTCCTGTTTTTTTTTACCTGAGCACAAATCCATACATAAATTTATAGCCATTTGCATGTCTTTTTATATTGGTATAATATTTTATAAGAAAACATAAATAATTTATATGGACATTTTCTCTCAACCTGCAATTTTAAGCTATTTTTTATAAACTTAATTTTAGAGCCGGTTTTGAGAAATAGAAACAACCTTGCTATACACTATCGAAACGAAAATCTTGCGCAACTTTTTACACAAAAATTTCCAAAATTGATTGCTAGAGATATAACATATAGCACAACAGTAGTGTACAGTGTCCAATTACAATACAGTATCAGCACACGTATGATATGTATATATTGATTCCTTCTGTGATGGTATCAAGAAGAAAACCAAAAATGCTATAAAATACAACAATCATTTTGTGCGACTGTGTGACTCATGCAGCATCAAACGACGCTTGAAAACACCCTAAAACTGTTTTTCTCACATCAAGCCAATAATTAAAAAAAAAATTGAATTTAAAAAATTATGTATTCTGAACAAACAAAGCGCTTCATCAAATTCCGTCTTGCCCTTATAAAATACTCGGGATGTGCTGCCTTTTACTGGAACCTCAACTCTGATAAGCTTATACCAAGTGGTTACTATACGTACTTGATCTGGTGTCAATGCTACTACGGAGGCATTCTCTTGTTGCCCTTTTTCTATTATCATTTGTATACCTATGCAACTGATGTGGATCACAACCAGAATGAAATGGACACGACGGAGTTGGTCTACAAGAGCCTTGCAGCCTGTTTCATGGTGGTCATTAATACACTTGTGACTTGGTGCTCATTGATCGTCTCTATCCTGAAGACCAGAAAAGGGGAAATTTGCGCCTTTTACAATGGCTGCTTTGGAATGGACAGTAAACTCAAAAGTAGGTTTAAATACTATAGGTAATCATTTAATGTATTGCTAAAACATAAAGTAACTTTTGTTTGTTTTGTTGAATATAATGATAGGCGACTATACAACCAACAATGGTGCATTGGAGCTACTCCAATCTTGCATCCAGTCTGGTGGTTCCTTCGAACATGTAGTCAGATTCGCCGTCGGAATGAGCCTCATTCCGCCCTTCGTCATGACCTGCATGATGTTCCATCGCATTGATGCACTTCACGTTATTCTTGAAGAATACTTTGAGCTGCAAGTTGAATTCACCCCGAGATACATACTAATCGCCCTCGTGTATGGATGGGCCTGTTTCGCCATGTGCAACACATTCATGACCTACATATTTCCCATAGTCCTCACCAGCATTTCCTCCACCATGTGGACAAGATCTACAAAGCCAACAGTCAAAGTATCCAATACTCATTTTGAAACTAAAAGTTTAGGTGTAATGTCCATGGACAGAATGATATCAATTTATAGAAACAACCAACTTTTGTGCTGTTACACAAATGGATTCATTGCAATGTTCCGATTTTCCTTACATTTAGCCATGTTGCATATTTTGTTCATTGTTTGCTCCTATCTGATAATCCAGCATTTTGGAACATTTTATGAAATGGGTGTAATGGAATTGATTGGAGTTCTTTTCATGTTTATTATAATTGCTGTTATGATTTGCAAAATAGAATGCATGCTGGCTGGGGCTGTGGTCGATACGTCTGATGAGTTCAAAAGGTCGTTTTTGAAGTTGCTAGGGAGAAAGCATTATGCATACAAAGTTGCCTTGTCCTTTCAAAGGCTATCTGTGAATACAACTTATCCACTTTTTACAGTGAGTAATGACACCTTCTTGGAGTTTTTAAATGTCAGTGTTGATCATATTGTCAATCTCATATGCATTTAAATAAATAAATTAAGAATACACTTCTTAATTTGTTTATCAATGGTAATAATTAAATTCCAAGCAAGTTTTGATTTTCATATATTTGAAATGTACTATTTGATTATTTGAGATGTATTATTAGCATAGCATAATGTCAAATTAGGGCTAAGTTTGAGGATGATAAATTTACGATGACAAGCATTTGAAATCCCATACTCGTTCTTAAAAATGACGACCAGAAACCTCTTGCAAAAAAGCAAAAGTAACAGAAGAGTACATAAAAATGTAACAGTAACCTACATAGGTAATATATATATACATACATGTTATTATGTTTGTATGTGGTCAAATGAATGCACATTGGGAAAATGGTTTATGGTTGTTTGAAGTACTATACCCATACCTATTATATATTACCATGTAATTTTCGTTTCAACAACGATTGATATCGATCGCTGTTGTATAATCGATTAAATATATGTGTGTATTTTAAATTAAGCAACACTTTAATATATGTGTAGGATCTTCTGAACTGAACAATAAATTTACAAGCACTTCTATATATCCATCATACATACGTATATAAAGTAGATTCATATCCCAGCACGCGCAACAAATTTGACATAGGTAATTAATAATTTGTACATACTGATGTGATGAAATCAATAAGCCGTTGTAACACAGGACCGCCGTGTTAGTTAATTTTTAACTTTCATATAGTTAAAATCTATTTGTATAAGTAATCGTAAATTCGGTTGCAATTTTATTGCTTGGATATAATCATTCATACGTGTAGTCAAAGTCAAACCTGGAGAAAATAGATTTAGAATGGGAGTATATACCCAGGTGAGTTGGAGGATTTTTGTGGGGTGGTGATCATGAGTATGAAATTTTGGTAGAGTACAAAATGTGTTTCCTCTTCATGTATGTTGCTCATTAAGAGTTAAAAAGAAAGACAACGAATGAATGTGACCAGACCTGATCACTCATTTTTATAATTGACTCCATGTACAGTTGCCCTTAATAATTGCATGACAATACAGAAATACGATATTCTTCGATATACATATGTAATTAGAATATTTAATTGTGAACACAACGAAAAAAATGTGGTAATTCTACTATGAGCACTAAAATGAAATCAATAAATGACAAAAGTACTTTTCATAAGACACGAACAAAGCAAATAAAAACGAAGAAATAAACTATAGCCACTATAATCAGTAGCTGATATGAACGTACATAATATATATATTACCTATGTTAGTTTTTATTTATGCACTTTAAAAAATCAAATTATTAAAAGTTGTCTGTCCAGTGGCATTCTAAAATAGTTTTGCAAAAATCAAGCATCCTTTTTTGTGGCAAGTAAATACACGGATGAAAACATTTGACTTAAAAACCAAAAATACTACAGCATACGTACTTCAATAGTCTATTTGTACTTAACTTGCTGACTTGGGCTTTTAACTCAACGATGAATCTATCCCCACCAACCGTATATTCTCAAAGCAATTACATTTTGTATAATTCACCAGAAATTTCAGGAATTTTATTATTCCTGCAGATTATCATAT
>JAHZNC010000217.1:0-20719 GCA_027744095.1 Zhuqinia jingwanae
CACCCTCATTTTGTATAAAGTAAAGCTAGATGGTACATTCAATTAAAAGAGCCAATCCAAAAAGTATCACGTGGTTAACCCATGCTGTAAATATATATACTTTAGTAACTTTAGTTTTACGTAATATACAAAATATTGACGCACATTCACCGCAGATAAATTACTCATTTCATTCTTTATGGTACAATTTTATCAAGTCTTATGTAGTCATAATAAACGTAAGGACTGAATTTAAAAAAGTTTCATTGTCCAAAAGTAATAATACATTTGAGTACATATCACGAAAACAATTACCTATTTTTTTCTTATATAATTAAGCTACGTTTTATATATATACTTATGTATATGTATATGTACATTTTTACAACGTTATAAAATATTCATTAGGAGAATTGAAAACAGTCTGCATTTTGTAATGTTTTCGTATTTCCGTTTTTTATTACAAAAGCGAAAATACAAAAACAAATTGAATAACTCTAATAAAATCTCGTGCTACACTACATAATTAGCGTAATATGGAATATGTAAAATATAAATTTGTTACGGCGATAGCTAGGAAGGATATTAATCTGACTATTTAGCATCTATGCTATTCCCATCATCATCACTACTACTACTCTTATGGTCTAGACCAGATTTTTGATTATCCCAGTAGTCGAGGATGAACTCGGAAGCGACAGATCCCAACATTTGGCACGTACACTGGTTTACGGAGACTTCTTTCTCTTGAAAGACTGACCCGTCAACAACGCGAAGGCCCTTGGTGCCAAACACCCTGCACAAAACAAAATACAATATTTTCAAGCTTTCATAAATTAAATTTCCAATTACTAAAATTCCATGTAACGGTTAAAATCTCTAACCTGAGGAATGAGTCTACAACCGCAATGGGGTCGTTAGTATCTCTTCCCATGGGTATTGTGGCGCAGTACTTGTAGGCAGTGGCGGTGGTGTGCCTTGCAACACATTCCCAATAGCTATCACTCTTGAATGGGAGCTTTTCACAGCCAGGGAAAGACATTGGTAACATTTTCCCATTGATTTCTTTAAATGCCTTGGTCTCTTCTACTAACTTGACGGCAAACTTGATACCTACATTTATAATAATTAAATATGATTACCATAAATTCTAGTCCCATTTAAATATGGTCAGTTAAAAAATATATATATCATCACATTTCTTTCATTCAAGTTATAGCGAATTTAACCAACCTTCAACAAGGCGATCAACATCACGTTGATCTGAAAGGTATTTAGGGTCAAGAATAGGTGGACTCTTTGGATCCTCATCTCTAAGTTTGAGAGTTCCTTTGCTGTATGGTTTGGGAAGTGTAACAAGTTGAAAGAAACTGTCATTTCCTGCCCACGTTTTATAATATCCACTAAGAATTTCCTTCCTTGTGTTCGCTGCAATTTCCATATCACGCTCGTATTCACTATCCGTGGAATGTACCATGATGTAGGTAAACAAATCCGGATGTTTGTTGCCCTCTTTCTTAGCCATGGAACTGCGGTAAGTGTAAGTTCCTTCGAGTCTTGTGGATGCATACGGACTTGTTCCATATGCAGCATATTCAATCATAGCGGCCATGGTCAGTTCACGTTCCATTAAAAAGGAATAGCCTTCATCAACAAAGAAAGGGCCTACAAAGGCGCCATATTTATCCTGAAGATTTGTTCCGACTGGCAAGTCCAAAACTGGCTTAATCTGCATTAAAGTACCCCACAAAAGTGAGTCATAAAATTATATAAAAATTGTCGCAGTAATAATAAAAGTGCAGATAAAGAGCAAACCAGTTTCACTTGAATGCTTGTATAAACTTTTGGTTTACGCATTTTGTCAAGTATATACTTTTAGGTACAATACTAAATCCTAGATAGCAGATCATCACGCATACAATGTTCGCTTGCAATATATAGCAAAAGCGTGCAAGCATCTCTACACTCTATATACCATATTGATCTTGTTCATTGTTGAGCTACAACAATGGTAAGGTACACACGCACACGATGCTCTTGCTGCTCTGTTATGTACTTTTCACTTCAGTAAAGTTCATGTAACGACCTTGGACGATATTCTTCAAATTTTAATGATATGGCTTGGCTTGACTGACTGCGCTACTGACTTGATTCATTCATTTGTTTTTTACAATTTAATAATCACATTAAAAAAATTGATGACTATGTCCGACTGAGTTGTACACGTGGTAAAAATAATACAAAAGTGGGACTCACCATGCCTTGCCTTAACCACATTGACTTGTCCATGTCTTTCGTATTCCACACCGTAAACCTTGTTAGTGTCTCCAGCGAGAAGCACTTTGTTCACGAAAGCAAACTTTCTCAGAGTCAAGGTGGGTCTGCCAAGAATTGGTTCTACGTAAGCCTTGTAAGAATCCCAGCGGAAACCGTGGTTGGAGTGGAAGTCCATGGGTGCAAAACCTAATATCGCGGAAATATCAAAAAAAAAATCTTAAAAATGTCCCCCGAATGCAGGTTTACCCCATTACCCTCCACGCTTAATCCTTTTATTTTTTTTACGCTTCGTTACCTTCTGTGATAGGACCATCGACATTAGGATCTCTAACTTTGTAGCCCAATTCCACTCCAGCTCGCATAACATTATCAATCACGGGACGAATATCGCCTTTCTCAATTGTCATTCCTCCTCCCACGCCATGGTTCTCTGCACGCATTATAAATAAACATTGTTAATCATCAAATTACTCATTCCAAACAATTTAAACGCACCATTAATAGTCAAGACCATTGAACACTCATGTAAAACGGATTATATATTCCTTAAACGATCATCATTTTAGATTAGCGTACGCATTCCCTTAACTTTTATCACTTTTTTTTGTGCCTATCCTACCCACGCACTGTTATTATATATTTTGTTTCAATAGCATGCGTTTACATATTATATGCACGTTTGAATCATTATTTATAGTGCATCGTTTTATCGACTTATCATTCATTGATGCTTCAAAATTATTATGGTTTCATGAACAAAACTGACAATTTAATGCAGCGAGTGCATTTTAGGCATTAGGGATCAAACGTTGATGAAACTTTTTTTTTTCATATCCACACCACAACATCAATTACTATTACTACCTGCTAGGTAGTTGTAGATATATCATTTCATCAAAAAAAAAAAAAGGTGAATCACTGACAATGAGCTCAGAGAACACACTATTACTATTAGCTCATTGTCAGTGATTCCCAGAATATCAAGCGCCAAAAACTACTGCTCGTACCTAAATCAATTAAGAAGAGCCTAAAACCACACTCTATTAACTGTTGTGCAAGCTTGACCAAGACCGTCGTGCAAGATGCCGGCTCACTCACACACACACACACACAAAAGTCTAATAAAATATTATGTAACATATCATTATTACACTCGCACCAAGATATTTGTTCCTTTTTTTACGTTAAAAAGGCTATAATAATAATAATGTGGAAATGGTAGTATTTTATACGGCAATCAACAAAAATGCAATGACTAAAACTGGCTAGAGAACTACTGTTGTAGGTTTATAACTTTTATAACCTTTTACTGCCAAAAAAAACACAACAATACGTATGGTGGTTGGTGGTGGTGGTAGTGGTGAAGTACAGGTGATGTGGTTGGCGTCGCCCACATTTGCAACTCTAAACCATAGCACACAACAGCGTTTAGCATTACTACATTCTTTATTCATTAAATCTTAAAACTTGATAGTCTGATAATCTCTCAAAACCACTACTAAAAAAATAAAACAAGCGTAGCGTATCGCTCAATGTATTATCATCTATAAACATGACACATGAAAAAGAGAGTAAAACTTTATACAGATTTTGGGAAAGGATTCATGTCACATGTAGGGCCAACAAAATGGTATCAATAAAATCTAATTACTAATTACATTCCCCTAACCCTTTTATTTGATTTAAAGAGGTTTCACACATGACATCTGCATTATTATCCTTGTTTTACTGTATATTGTTGCAATAGTGCGGCACGACGGTAGATCTGGGCATACAGCTGCTAAATACATTATTGTTGTAGCCAATCATCCATTCTTTTCAATATATTTAGAGCCATGGTTTACATGTAAAAAAAAAATTTAAAATGCTTTTGTGGTTTTTTGTGCATTTGTCACTTGCACTTTTTTTTGGTATACTCACGCACACACATCATCACACAGTTGAATAGGTAGCTCACACACTTCGCTGTGCTGTGCACGATGTAATTGTGATTCATCTGTAAAAGTTTTGATAACAGAGCCTACAATGTCGGGGATTTTTGTCATTTTCACGAATGTTTCAGTTGCCTAATCGAATGTGGGTATGCTCGTACTACGTACATATCTCACACAGCGTGAGCTTGTCGAACGCATACCAACCTTATGTACGCCTTATATGTCTATATACGTACAATTAAATTAAAATCATGAAACTACATGTTAAATTATTCAGACTAAACGAAACCGAGTCGAGGACATATTCTTAAGGATAAGGATCCTTTTGTTTTAAGTATTGTGAAACACTTATGAGAAAAATATATTTAAAAAAAGTCTTAAAAGTTGAATGAGCTGCGGTGTCGACTGACCATTTTTTATTCACCCATAAAAAGTAATTGGGCGATTATAAAGATTATCAATTTCATCCTCACCTCATGCAATAGTAGACGTCGACACTGACATGTACAATGACAGTATTAATTAATACGTAGGTTATAAGAATTTTTTTAAACCTTTTTTTGTCTGTTCACTTACTGACATCGAAGTGCCCGCGATAATCTTCCAGCTCTTTATAATGCTTCTGTACATTTCTCATGGTCCAAATAGGATTTCCGGTACGCTCAGCAACAGTATCAAAGCCTTGCACACTTCCACGAATATATATCATTCCATTTATGAGCCCGGAGCCTCCCAAACCTTTGCCGGCTGGCCACAAGGTCACCTGTCATAAAAGAGCACAAAAGTCATTTTAAATTGGGGATTTTTATCAGCCCAAATCATATATAATTAGCAGCATCCCCATGTTCATTGTCCCTTTCTTTCAACATAATTGAAATCTGGTGTGGGTGCATGCAAGAAGTTTTTTTTTTTTGTCTTTTTTCTTGAAAAAATTGAAAGTTGTCTTGTGATAGGTGCCATTATTGTGATCACGAGCAACCTAGTTCGGTCATACTTGAGCTATATGGTTTAAAATCATAAGAAAAAATGAACACGATGATGATAAGCGTCATATCTGATGTGCAATTTTTCTTTTCGCAAAGGTTATATAATTTTGTGGTGGACTTTGGTCAAATGACGCTTGAAACTTAACAACTCGCTAATGTAAAATAAAGCAGTGGCAGCCCTAGACACTTCATCGGTCAAGATACCTAACGATCGCCATAACCAAGGTACAAGTTTATTACATGTACAGCAGCACTGCAATTTATTTTTTCATTGGAAAAGGAAGGTTCTAAATTAAATGGCACTGGTCGGTGCAACATTCAAAATGATCATCTCATCGCCATCATCAATATGATGTAATATATGAGGTATGTCGCTTGTGTCGCCTACAGTCAATCATATTTTATCATGCACCTTCGCTAGATGAGCAGAACTTCAAACTTCTGCTCCTAAGTATTTGTTTGGAAATTGTAAATGAAGATCACAGTCAAGTGAAAAACTAGATGCCTCCTAAACCGTTTTATTTTCTTCCATATAGTCTAAATAAGCAATACGGAGAGTTTAAAATAGACGCAGTAATTTTATCAGCATTCTTGATTGCTCAATTAATATTTCAATGGCAAATGATGAGTGATGATAAATTAACATATAATCAGATTCAAACACTTTTTTCTTCTAATTTTGATGAAAAAATCTAGTCTGGTAGGTGGTGTGGTGGTACTTGATGCTTCATAAAATGACACATATACTTGTTGTAATTTTGTTTTTTTATGAATTATTAATAACCCCACTGCTCATAAAGTTGTATTATACTGGCTATTAAATGGAATGTCAAGTCGTACGACAATCCTCGTATATTATCAGTTGCCTATCATGATTGGATTTTTTTTGTCAGAAAGTCTGCAGCAAAGTTCCTTGACCACATACGCTAGTCATACGATAACTTCAATAAAAAGCGAAAGGATGCAAAACGTTCTTCTGGTATGTTAATTTCATCATGCTACTCATTGCGCTAATTTCTAACTTGTCAACTAAACAGGAGATAAATTAGTCGCATTCTCATTTTCGCACATGTTGGTCTTTGTACTTTTTAGCAGTTTGTCACTTGGTCCAATTTTGAATGCAAGCTAAATGTCCAAAGACAAGCACGGTGAGCCCATTTCCTCTGTGCTGCATGTGTTGATGTCGATATTTGTAAATCGAAAGTATTGTGTGTAGTTTACGCAACAAGAAACAAATTTTAATTTAACGAAATTGACGCTTTAAATAGAATTTCATAATAAAACTGGCACATAAATTCTGTCTTATAATTCATCAGAATAATAGTGACAAAATTACTTTTCCGTTTTTACAAAATTTCATGTTTTCTTCTCTGTGATGGGCATGTCATTCCAATTTAATACGATAAAAAGACGTGTTGTCGTAACTGAAACCATAAATAATTTCTACAAGAAGCCCCTCCACCTTTTTTTGCTATTATCATCATCATCATCATTAACTAACTAAAAGCGTCTAATGAGTAACAATAAAGTTTGTTTTAATACTCCAAAAGTCATGATCTGCGTAGTCTATGCGTTGCACTATTATACAATCATTTTCTACCTACCTAAATGGTCTAATATTACAATAATTGTAATGAATGATGCACACAAAATTTACATATATGTACGTATATGGAGGAGAGCCAAAACCAGAAGTAAGACGAATTTTTTCCCAATACCTATAACATCGCAACTATGAAGTAAATTAGGAAGACCACATACGCACACACACACATGTAAACTTTAAACTAATATTTGTTGACTGTGCAATCTTTAAAGCAATTTAACAATAAAAACAAAGAAAAATGCAATACATCATACAAAAATGTTATTTCAGCAAAAAATAAGTCTATTTAAATTTAGAATAAAAAAAATATATAAACAATTCAAATGCGCCCCATGCAATTCCATCATAATATGGAGGATGCAATTGGATGGGGCGGAGGGGGGTGCTAGAAACTTTTGCGGTGTCAACATTGTTTTCTTATAGTTCATGTAAATGTTTGTAAAACAACTTATTATTATTGTTGAATGGTAAAAATACTATCGAGTGCGAGTATGCCCATATTATATACTACAACAAGCCAGTTAGTTATCAGAGGGAGGTGTCAACATTGTATTCCTATAGTTCATGTAAATGTTTGTAAAACAACTTATTATTATTGTTGAATGGTAAAAATACTATCGAGTGCGAGTATGCCCATATTATATACTACAACAAGCCAGTTAGTTATCAGAGGGATCCCTTTATCGTTTTCAAAAACACACAAAAAATAGGCCTTTAACCACTTTTTACTAATTTCATATAACATTTTTTATGCCACTCCATATGATGCAGTATAGACAGATATATATTTTTTTGACTTTGGACATTACAACGACTAGTATATAACATGATGATGCGAAGAAGAATGATTATGCAACAGATACAACTAACTACACTCTTGCTACTTGCACATAGTGCCATGAGCTCAGATCTCTAATGCGTTTTGCTGGTTCATAAGAATAATAAAATAGCATCATCAACAAAGACAGAAGATCTCGTTACCTTTGCCTATCTTTTCTAATAAAAGAGTATATAGGTAGTTTCGTTATATGGCACATTGCACGATATGGGTGAGCTATATTTATTTTTTATACGTAATATGCTACACACAGACAACAACAAGTTACAAGTCTTCCTTTTCATTTCAATATTAAATTTGTAGTAGTAGGCAGTGAGCAAATATCATCATCATCATCATGCAACAATTAACATGGTAAACTGCAAAAGGATATTGAAAAACATAATAATAATACACAACAATAATAAAGCTGAAAATGTAGCTTTTTGTTTCATTTTAAACTATTGGTAAATGCACCAATTGTATCTTCATTCTTGTCAACATTGGGGCATACATATTGATTCATTATTATCTAAACAGGAGTAAAGAAGTGGCTCCAAAATTCTGTGAACGGACAAACAGTACTAACAGTAGTAGTATGGCATGCGCGTAATCCTATCAAATTGTCAAACTCACAAACACACCGTGCCTTTGACATTATACCTACGGGCTAATAACATACAAACAAATGTCTAAAATTTTATAAAAGCTTCAAAGTTAAGCTGTAAATTCAATGAACTTATAAAATGGAAATGCTACCCGAGATGCCCGAATGTTGATCCTCTATCGAGGTAAAAATCTGTTCTAGTTGACCGCTTAAACATTTTAAAATTTCCAGTCGGACACCCTATGCTACTCTGCTATGCCAGTAATATTGCTTACACTACTTGGCAAGGAAAATTACTCCTCTTTGTTTGTAATGCACTTGAATCCTTTGCATTTTGCATTCATAATGAAAAGCATATCATTGCACTTTGTTGGCAGCCGCTCGAGTAGCACTTTGAATCTGAATGACTATTGCAGCGACGAGGCGCTTGATGCTACTGAATAAATTGAAATATAATGGTGATATATTATTATTGCATCTTTAAATGCAACATTGCCAAAGAAGTTTGAGCACATTCACAGTCATGTCTTGTCCTCCTGTTAGATTTTTATTTTGAATTGGTTAGATAAAGTAGTAGTAATGGATGATTGCAAGAAATCTTGCATTGTTATTGTTATTCTTCAACATCAATGTTATGGCAGTGTCAGGCGTGTCGTTTGGCTTGAAAATTTAAATTGTCTGTGTTGCGTGCTTGCCATCAAATTGCGACTCTCTTGAATAATGTATTCATTCATTTGATGATGTATTACTGTCACAGTCATTACCAATGACCATTTGGATATTCGTTGAACTGCATCTTCTTCAAAATCAAAATGATCGATATATATGTAACATTGATATTGAAATGTTGAGGCACTACAAGGAAATCGTGGTACAAAAAAAAGATGGATAAAATAATTTGTATTGAAATATTGTTTTTGCTTACATTGTTTTTGAAAGCAAAGGAAGAGTTGAGCTGTGGAACAGTCTTGTACTGCCAGTCGTGTGGAAATCGGTTTTGATTATTGAAAAAGAGAACGGGGGCGTTGATTAGTGGTTGATGATAGTCACCTCCAGCCTCCAAAAGGAGGACAGAGTATTTCTCTGACAGGCGGTTGGCCAATACACAGCCTGAACTACCAGCCCCGACGATAATGAAATCGAAAGTGTCCTCCGCAGATTCCATTTTCATTTTCACTTGATCCATCTGCACCTCCATCCAATAGTTGATCATGTAAATTGTGGACAGGTTTATCACCAAAAAGTCCAGCATTCGAATCCATGGTGTGAGGTTCCTCATTTTGACTGATTTTTAATGAAACGGTCACCAGCTCACAAATTCACGACACAAATAAATAAATAAAAATCACTAATCCGGGATTTTTAAGAAGCACAACAATAAAGGAAGGTATTTTTCTGGGATAAAATATAATTTTTATTGATTCAACAATTTTATTTTTTCACTGGTCAGCCAATTAATTAAAACACTTTTTTTGTCCAGTCCATGCACTTTATGTTGTTGCACAATGTGTTCCGTTAATTTTTCTTTAACATTAATTTAATTTAAATTCCATCAAACTTCAATTCTTTATGAACAAACTCCAATTGAAAATCGTTTTTCGAGACCCACCACAATATTTAACCGAATCTCTTGGAATAAATCGAAGTGCATTCTAATGCCGGATTCTCGTAGAGTGTTCCAACACACCCTCAATTTCACTGACTTATCGAATGATGCCTAATAATAATGGATGGAGAAGGAATACAATACACTGCATAATAATTAAACCGATTCCGAATGTCCACTCTATAATATCTCTCCCTGCGTCTCTGCTTGTTCGAGAGCAGTCTTTTCGATCAGATCACTGTTGAACTTGAAATGATGTGAAATACTGGTTGTAGGCAGGATTTTGATTTGAATGCAGGTCTGTAACATAAAATAATTAAAATTGGACAACGAAATGTACAAGAGCAGGAAAAAAAAACTAAGCCACGCTAAAATGTCAAGACTGTTTTACTACCATAATGATCGCCACAATAACAATACTAGTCACAATGCAAGGCACAAGTTCTTATCATCGTAGAACCTTCCAAGTTTACGACTCTTTAGTCATCTCATACATACACAATACAAAATGCATGCAATAGGGTTTTCGAGCAGACATACACGGATACGTATATGCAAAAAAAAATAACAATCAAAACAAATCAGCCAAAGGTTTGCATAATCCTCTGAGTTGTTAGTGCTAAGATGTTACGTGGATCTATGTCGTTAGTATTGTTGTAAAAGTTGTCTGTGTGTCTATCCGCAGTACTACATAATAATAATATATATACCTTTTTGGTGATGATAATGATGATGATACAACAAAGGCAGGGAGGCGCACACACACGTAAGAGCACTTTTTATATAAAAAATATTAAATGGTTGACGATAATCATAATAATGTATGTCCAAGTCATGTAGTAATGTACATATGGCAGCAGAACAACAAAAGTCGTATAATAATATACACATTCATCCAATTGTTTCAACAATTTGCAGATTATCATTTGCTATTATATCATCATGATCATCATCACATGCTTTTGCCATATAGTTGACTGTGTGTGTGTGTGTGTGTGCATATGTACATGCATATATTGATGGTGGTGGTGGCAAAGTTTTGGTGATAAGGTTGAGTAAATCTGTACAGTTAATAATATTCCATGCATTTTTGCCTTTACCACAAATAAGTGCGCTTGCTCCCTTATTGTTAACATAACACGCATTTATTGCCTGTGAGCTGGGCAGGCAGTAGTTCAGCGTAAGTATTATATTGGTGGTGGGAAGGTGCCCTAAAAATAAGGACCCTTTTGCAATGCAATTTCTTGGTGGCGATTGGCAATAATGGTTTTCTGCAAAAATGTGTGTGCAAAGATGGATGAATTTGTGTGTGTGCATCTATTATATTCTGTACTACGTGCTCTGGCTCACAAATTCACACATACACTCAACCCTTTTGACTGGTAGCCCACTACAATAATCCATAAATATATATTCCCAAAAAAAAAACTGCACACAAATTGTGATGTCATTTGTGTTATGTTGTTGTTACAGAACAGGAGGACTACGCAGTACCTAACACTGCTTTGGTATCATACCATTATCATTACCATAATCAACATCATCACCAAAAGGCAGCATGATTCGCATAAATTCATTTATATACATATTAAATAATAAAAATATTATTACTGACTATTAAATAATATATACATACATTCCTATAGTCCTAGTCATCTTGTTGTTGTACTATTAAACCCACGCACGCCTGCTAGAATTTTTGTATTTTTTTTTTAAAGTTTGCTAGCGGACATTTACAGCTTAAGAAGGGAAGAAGAAGTAACTATTAGCTGTTCACGTTGTTCGATGCACTATATGGGTATTGAATAACATTAATTTTATGCATTAATTAAAAGGTTACGGCGAACCATATACCTGTATGTTTTTGTCAGAAAAAAAGGTGGCTACGTGACATGCCTGGTGGTCAATGTAAAATGCGTATTTAATTATACATATCTAAAAAGTAGTACATGTAGTCTATTTGGTTTAAGAAAAATTTTTTGCAGGGGAGGTAATATTTAATGTGTAAAATGTAAAATACATGTTTTTGATCAATATCGTTTTTGATTCCATGCGCAAAATGCATAGCATGAGATTATATAATATACACTTGCATTTTTTTACAATGCATCTTTACATATATCGTCAAAATCTTCAAGTCAAAATGCGTGTGTGCGTGCAGAAGATCATGAAAGTGAACGTGAATGTATAAAAGTGTACATGTAGTAGGTATATATGATGGGATTTGAAGATGAAAAACAAGGTTAATGATATTGAATATTATGTGTGCATGCAGATGTAAATATTTGTGAGCAAGTGAGTGAAGTTGTCCTACAACTTTATTGGATTGGGAGTGATCAAGATAATAGTAGCATTTTGTTACGATTGACTAACCCGACTATTTAACAAAGTCATCCTAAGGGACACCCCCAAAGACAAATACAGACATTTCCAAGCTTGGTATAGCCAGTTTAAAACGAAATTTGCCCGATAATTTCCAATAAAAAACATTAAATTTGAAACAAACAATGTAGCATGGATTCATTAGCATTGCAATCTGCATACATTTCGAAATGTTGGTACATGAAGTACACAGTGTATACTACAGACTACACATATTGTGATGTCTGTGCGCTTCTTCATTCTTCATAATGATCATAAATACATGGCACAAATCAACGTGTTTTCATCATCTCAACTTTCATCAGCTAATCATGATGAGGCCTATGATGATGATAATGATAATCAGTCTTGTAATTCTTTCTAATTTTTGAATATTTTTTTGGTTAGCCTTCTTTTTGTCTTGTGGAGATTTTCCATGTATGTCGTTTTTGAAGTGAGAGCCACGTTCATAATATCCATTTGTAAAAAAGAAATAGGCAAGCCATGCCATGACACAAAAGGCCTATGATGATGATAATGATAATCAGTCTTGTAATTCTTTCTAATTTTTGAATATTTTTTGGATAGCCTTCTTTTTGTCTTGTGGAGATTTTCCATATATGTCATTTTTGAAGTGAGAGCCACGTTCATAATATCCATTTGTAAAAAAGAAATAGGCAAGCCATGCCATGACACAAAATATTTTGACTGAATATGTGACTAATTATGCAGCACACACACAAGTGCAAGTGCTGCTGCTTGCAATGACTCGATGTACAGCTAATAGAAATGGCGAGTATTTTGATTATGACGTATCTATAGGTTCTGTTGTTGCTTTTGCGTATATGTATAAACATGACATAACGCACATACCCCCAAAAAAATTGTCAAATTAAGTTGAATTTAGAAACTGAATAGCTACTACACTATCATGGTTATTGTTAGACATGCTGCTAGCAAACCTTGCTCTAGCATATTTCTTTTTGAATTTATAGGTATCCTGCAAATAACGTTAGATTTTTATAAATATTCGAGCACCATGTCCATTCATTCACGTTTGAGAAAGAACATGTGCTCTTTTCATTTTTATACACGATTATATATGATTATTATTAGTTTTTTGTTGTTTAAACATAGTGCTTCTGCCACTATTACTTGTTCCATTCATTGGTCTTCATGCACTAAATCAAATACATACAACACAAAGGTGCATATCTATAAGCAAATGTCACGTATCTGATATCAGATGCATGCAGGTATATCCACTCTACTACTATCACTACTATCATTATTGCGCAATTAAGGCATTGAAAAAATGGTTGACCTTGTTTTTTTTGAAATTCAACATTGCAAGGGCACACGCGCACATGGAGAAAGAAAGTGCGTTTAGGTTTTTTCCACAAGCCACCTAAAACGGACATGTTGCAATCGTTGCAATCGTTGCAATAATAGGGGAAGCATGTAGCTATCTTTCTTCAATTGAAAAACTTGTGTAAACGCAGTCAAGTTTGAGGTCGTTCTTTGACTTGGCTTGTTTGGAAGGATAATAAGTATTAAGAAGTGCATACAAAAAAATGTGCGTGCAAGTTTGGGAATTATGTATCTCTGAAGCAAAAAAATTGGGAACAATACCACAAATTGAATACAAAAAAGAATGGATACAAAAGTCAAGACCAATTTGAAATGTGGTTGCGCAATTCAATATGCAGGCTTAAAACTTAATACAATTATATGACACGTAATTTGACGATGACGATGATGAATGGTGATAGAAATCGTTCACAAGAAACAAATTGACTTTTTCTTTCAGGGTCTGCTGCACTTTCATCGGTCAAATATCGAAGAAATGCGTGGGAGTGGTAGGAACGAGTAGTGTCCCTGCTGATTGTGATTAGTATAGAAAAAAAACATGACATTGTTACTTAAATACACACGTGAGCATGTTCAATGTTCATGTGTTTTTATTATCGTCAATACAAATGATTAGAGAGATTAAGAACAATGCGGTAGACGCACGCACATAATGTGTACGTTTATGATGATAATAATAATAATAATACTTTATAAACTTGCATATTTGTTTTAAAATGTTAGATAAAACGTATTAATGACCAGTGCATTCTTCGTTAATGCTGATTAAGATATGTTTAATGATAATTTAATTGGCAATTAACTGCTCTGTTAATTGAACACTAATTGAAATTTAATTAATGAAAGTCTTAATTGAAATAAATCAATTGAGTCAATTAATGAATACCACCAACTAATTGTTAATTTAATTGCAATTAAAAAAATGATTAATTGAACAACACTGGTTTAATGTTGAGATTAGTCGCAGCAGATGAATAAGTATCAGGAGTAAAAATGTAAACTAAACAACAAAATAATAACGATGTTACGGTTGATGAGAAAGATTATTACGAAATAAACTTGGCATTGCCTCTTGAATCTCCACCGTCCATAATCATCATCAAACACAAAGAGATGAAATGAATCAGTTTATAGAGGGTTAAGGTTTTTTTTTTAACTACTAAAAAAATGACGAGAACAGACTTTTGTTAATGATGCAATCACTAAAATCCATCATCTTATTATGTGGGTGAATAAGGCGCAAAGTTAAATCTGTCCCCATTTCATACTTGATTCCTTTCTGATAAAGATCTGGTGATATGCTGTGCATACATAATTTAAATATAATAATATATTTATAATCATGTTTACAAACGTTTATAAAAAAATGTAAGTTTGTCAGAGTCACATATATATTGTTTTACATCATTTGTCAATCCACTTTAAAAAAAAAATTAGGCATAAAATTATAAAACTTTGGACTAATTGGATGAGTTTAATGTTTTAAGCCTGAGTTTTTGTTTTTTGGTAAGCTAATTTTTATTTAATTTTAAAATTGCTCTCGGTTTCAATATAATTTGTGGATTAAATCTGTCCCCATTTCATACTTGATTCCTTTCTGATAAAGATCTGGTGATATGCTGTGCATACATAATTTAATTATAATAATATATTTATAATCATGTTTACAAAAGTTTACAAAAAATGTAAGTTTGTCAGTCACATATATATTGTTTTTCATCATTCGTCAAATTTAAAAAAAACAAATTGGGCATAAAATTATAAAAATTTTGGACTAATTGGATGAGTTTAATGTTTTAAGCCTGAGTTTTTGTTTTTTGGTAAGCTAATTTTTATTTAATTTTAAAATTGCTCTCGGTTTCAATATAATTTGTGGCATGGCCAAAGATAAGTCCATATTAGGTTGCAAATAATAATAATAATAATGAAATATGATCAAATAAGCAATCCAATTTCACTTGATGAGATGTCGTATTACGCAAATTAGACAAATTGACAAATTATCTAAAAAAGTTAAATTACTTTATATTTCATATATGATGAGATCCATTTATAAAGACATTCATTTTTTGTAACTAACTGAAAGAGTGTCAAACTTTACAAAATAATGAATAATTGCATTTACGACTCTTCGTTCAAGGTAGTGTTTCAATAATAATATGGATATATGCATAATTAGTAGTGGTTTTAAATGGGCCATCGTCACATAATTTCTCATTTCACTCATAAAAAATAAGTTCATAAATTATGTTTAAGCCTTGACAAGGAAAATATTGTAAACAAAAATGGAAATTCATACAGGTAGATTATTAAATTTTCTGCTTAATCTCGGGCAAAGCTGCTCTTAATGTCGTTGACATTAAGAGCAGCTCGTGTCCTCATCCTCAATGCATCATTTCCTCCATTTATTCGGAACAACAACAACTCTGTACATATGACATAATAATATTGAATGATCAAGTGGTTATCTAATAACATCTTCTTTATATGGTACCTCTAATAAGAAAAGTGTTTTTGTCGTATATGCAAATAAAAATGATGGTAAAGTAAATTTAATTCATTATGCTCGTAATATCGTAAATATCTCCATACATAAAACACACATGTGGACCATATCCTCTGCAAAAGAATTCCCAAATGAAATGACCGCATTTACTTGGGGAAAATGTGTCAGTCGTCAATCTCGCATTTTGCTATACTCACTTTTCAATATAAAATTGTGCCAAGTTTACTATTTTGCCATATAGCAGCAATGCGGACGATGGTGATAACGACGGCGAGAGGGATTATAATGATGATGACGACGTCATTTTATGCACGAAAATGACATGACGTTCTCTCCTACTACGTAGCCCATTTTTACTTTTTAAATGCGCCCTAAAACTGAATAAATCTGTACGTGGCTGCATTATACCTTGCAATGCAAACACACAGGCAAGTAATAAACAAACGTGCACGTCAATGATGGTCAGGCAGAATTGACCGTGGCCTTTAAAAGCTGTGTGTGTGATGAAGTGATGATGCTTGCGTCCCTATAATGCAGTATCGTCAGCGTATATGCTTTATTGCTATGCGTATATAACTTTCATTTTCAATAATATCTTTGAAATATTGAAATATAGACAATATAATATTATAATAATACTACAGCATAATAAAGAATTTCGGCATTTATAGTAGAAAGATAAGCATTATAATTTTTCCTACAAAACAACACCTTTATTGAACTGCTTAGCCGCCTTGCCCCTATTCGTCCCATAATCAACGTTACTCTGAAGTCCTGTAACCTTTTCTGTTATAACATGTAAAAGACTCTGTAATGTACATACATACTTTTATACTCCATGCTTAGTATACTGTACCATTTCATTGTATTTACCATATATATTTTTATAATGCTTTTCTTTCTTCCTTTCTTCCCTCATAAAAAACATTATAGTAGTTTTAAGTTATATGATTTATGGTGATTATAGATACGTATGCTTATTATTTATATGCAAACACAGGGGACGGCAAAAAAAGCAATCAGCCTATCTTGTAGTGTAGTATGTTTTATTTTTGCATTCGTTGTCGTCCCTTTAAGTAAACGAGACATGATATACATATTGTATGACATTTGTTTTATGCAACTTAATCCATATATAATATGAGATATATAGTATGTGCTATGCACACCGATATTTTGGAATATTTTTTTTTTAATATTTAAAAAAAAATCCCATACCAATGCAAACGAAATTAGTCATCATTGTCATAAAAAGCCTTACAGTTACGCGCACCACCTTAAAATCAAGTCAGCACCAAAGCAAGGTTAATTCTGAAAACAAAAATGGACTCAACGTCTGTCTACTTGCTACCGCTACCGATACACAAACATGCTACATGAATTCTTACACGTTATCTGGCGTTTATTTTAACCGTGTGATGATGATGATGACGACGACAAAAGAGTCAACCGTCACCTCAATATGCTTTTTAAAAATGTGATTTTACGCAATTTTTTCCTTTTTCTTTTTTTTTACAACGATACATGGCACACAAGCCACGTTTATGAATGTTTGTTCATGACCCTTTGATATTGATGAGCAGTGGAAATACCCAAAAACTAATTGATAGGACACGGTTGGTTACTACATAGTGTAATCACTAATCACATAATTTTATTATTGTCAGTTACTTGCCAATTGTTCAAATTGATTACTGAGCATTTCATATATAGCCCACCAATGTTTGTTATTCCGCAGGTAAAACTAATTTCTAATTTGACATGGATTATTGGTATATCTGTAAAAAAAATATGAGTCATACATAAAACCGTCACAATGAGTAGGCCATATAATCATGGCTAATACGTAAGAATTTCAGTGTAGGGATTTTTTACACTAATTTTCTGTCAAATTACATTTATAATTATATTTGTTTGGGGTGTATCCACAAAGCGTGTAATAATTATTATCAATGAGCTGGACTTGAAGAATAATCAAACCATAATAAAAATAATAACTTTTTATAAGTCTTCGTGAGATTTGAAATGACTGATAGATATGGCCATGATTGAATTGATTAGATCGTCAGCCTTGTCAACTAAATTTGAGGGAAATTTCCCTTAAAACAAATAATAGTCCTATATACACAACAACTGGACCGGATGCCATAAAATTTAAGTACTTTGATTTGTTTTGGAAAACCAAAACATTGTCCATTTAAAAAAAATTGTTTTTGTGGAAATTTTTTCTGCAACAGAAGACACTTATAAATTTAATCAGCATTTTTATCTAGGTCACAGCACAGTGTCCGTAAAGCAAGCGCGCATATACAAGACCTTATCTTTTAGTTACGCTCTAAGCCAAAGAAACACACGTGCAAATTTTGCATAACTTTTTTATATACTTTTTTTTATTTGTTTTAGCATTGATTTTGATTTTGTGATGAATGAACTTCATTCAATGAAGTAGTATATATGAATGTACATAGTGTGTGTGATTTTTTAATATTGTAATTTTGCATTATTAACTTTGTTGTAACATTTTATAATCACCAACTTACCATTTATCATCATCATCATCATGAAAATATGTATGTACCTGATTGTTGTACTCCTCTCCTAGCAAACTTTTTAAACGGCTTTTTTTTGCGATATCAATGTTTGTGACTGGTATACACATTAAAATACCATTTTGAACAGCGTTATTGGTAACTCGCTTGGTGCTGGTGTTTCTTGAAATTGAAAGCAGTGTACCTTTTTTGAAAGATTACAAAACGCTCATGTTTATCGTAACGTTTAACATACCTTACTCCGAGAATAAGAGCAATTCATCAGACAAATTCATCAGTAGAACATTAGCAGCATCATCAACGTGACGATGATATGACGGTGGTGATCATGTGATCAGTTTGCTAAAAAAAATTGCGACATTTTGTTATTTAACCTAGAGGATTGTCCACACTTGACAATGAATTGTATTATGCATCATGCTTGCATGCATGCCTACGTAAAGCTTTTGTTTTTGACTGAGCATCTGGGTAAAGTTTATCCATTTCAAATTATGTGATCAGTTTGTTAAAAAAAATTGCGACATTTTGTTATTTAACCTAGAGGATTGTCCACACTTGACAATGAATTGTATTATGCATCATGCTTGCATGCATGCCTACGTAAATCTTTTGTTTTTGACTGAGCATCTGGGTAAAGTTTATCCATTTCAAATCAATGCACAGCACTGCACATTATATGTCTATTAAATACCAAGTACATATTTTATGATCGTATGTCTGTGCGTGTGTAACATGTTCTGGTGCGTTTTGAATGCTAATTAGCGATTTTTTATTGCATAATTGTATTTTTTTTTAAATATTTAAAAGTAAAAAGAGTCGAAAAACAATGAACAATTAGTTTGGTGTAATATGATGCATGTACCTTAGTATATATTGCTGTAATTATTATTATTATTCATTGTGTTCGTCACGGGCTGTGAGAGACTCTGGAGTGGGTAGTTCCATCAGAGGAGAGAGGGTTCTCCCGTAAAAATGCCTTTGGGTTTGCTGGATCGCTGGCGATTGATTTTGAGTTCCAATAGCGTTTGAAGAAAGTGTAAAGTCAACGGAAGATGATTTGGAAACCCCACCAGCTCGACTGCTAGTGTTATTGGAGCAGTGTCGTCCACCAGGAGCTGCTGGTTTTGGTCTAGCTGAACCGGAAGTAGATTTTTTCTCATGATGCCCCACAATTTCGGCGGCGCTTGCAGAGAGGTATAGTTCTTTATTTTTGGGGGATGACGACGATGATGCCCTTCCTGAAATATGGTCAGGATCTTCTAAAGGCGACAAGGGACGACACTCTCTGGGTAATGAGGATCCTGGGAACTCCCAGTAATTGGAATGCTTCATTTTTACAGGATGATTTGATCCGTCCCCACCCGGACCAACTTCGTCTAGATTAGAAAGTCGAAAGATAATCTTGGCCATGTCAGACATTTCATCTTGCTCTGCATCAGCAACTTCCGTTAAAAACTCGTCATCGGCTGGATTACGTGCTCGGGAGTCATAAGAACTGCTGTCTATAACCCCATTGCTAGTAGAGTAGATGTCCTCACTGTCTGACACGTCAGGGGTTCGGCTGGATGAACCATACGGCAATGAGGATTTGCTCGTTTTTGTAGTTTTTGGCGGCGGTAGTGGCAATGGGGAAAGGCGTGTCGGGGTTGAGAAAGTGAAATCTCCACCAGAGTTTCCAAGGTCAAAATGGTGGGAATTCTGGCGAGTTTGCTCCTCCGCTTCCTGTTTCATTTTGTGTAAAAGATCAGCTTCTTCCATTTGTCTGGCTCGATATTCTTTCATTAAGCGGAGCTTTTGTACACAGGCTCTGGTAGTATCGTTTATATCTTTGCCGTCCAACACCTCTACATAAAAAATCAAGATATTATGTGGTCAGTAACAAATAATTGTTTTAAAATACTTTGGACTTATGTATACGCACCAAGTTGATACACAGCTCCGATAACTTTGGACTTGTAATTAGGCTTGCTGGCAATTGGATTTCCTTTCAAGGTCAAAACATGAAGCTGGCGAAGGGATTCCAGTGTCTCCAGTAAACTATCAAAATCCGAAAAGCGGTTGTCAGCCGCCATGAGTGTACGCAAAACGGGAAGACCAGCTATTGGTTCAAGGGACCTTAG
>JAHZNC010000218.1:0-18014 GCA_027744095.1 Zhuqinia jingwanae
AACCTAGTAACAAAATCAATATTTAAATGGGTTTCTTGAGAAAGTCGACTACATTTTATTAATATTGTTTTATCCATACAACAGTACGTACAGTAATATATGCATAAAATATAGTATACATACTTATGTGCTTGTGAAAATAAAAATAATACGTACTGTTCCATCATTACAGAAAAGAGAAAAAACCCTTATCTCTCACCATTTATATATTAAAAAAAGTCTCACATAGAAATACATATAAATAGGTCTTTATATTCAGCTGATCCCTTTTTTCATCGCATTAGGGAAAAATGAGACTCTAATAATGTTACCATCGTCCTCCCTTCACACACGTGTCTATATTCTCTACGGCAATATTGCTCTTATCTATCCCAAGAAGAATCAGCGTGGCGGCTCCTCAAGTATCATTAAATTTATGTCTAGCTGTGTGTGTAGTTGAGATACATGGTATATCCTACCTATGTGCATTACTAAATTAAAGGGGAATGGAATGCCGTTGTAGCATGCACAAAAAATATGTACATCATCAGCAGCAGCAAACGAGTTATGTGTACCTATAATGTAATGTGAATTTTATACAAGACGCATTTACACGACCACCACTTTAACCAGACATTGGTTACCACACAAAAAAAGCAATGTACGCAACTCAAACTCCCTGACACCTTACCACTTATTCAGACAACGACCGCAGCAACAGTATCGCTTTTTCCATCCGCCAAACTGTCGTCATGAATTTGCACACTTGGAAGTTTTAAACAACTTTTTTTTTCTTGACTGTGTGTCTGTAAAAAGCTAATGTATGCTTATATGCATAGGAATTATCATATGCCACCTATTATTCTAAGCAAAATTTTTTTTGCTTAGAGTGAGCATACAATGTGTCTCTAGTGCTTGCCTTTTGTGTTACGTTTTTATTATGCATACGTATTTGTTAGTTGATAGAGTAAACCTGTCACAAATTTTTATCTTTTAGCAACGTTTTTTTGTTCCCGTTTTATTGGTAAAAAACCTAAAGGCATTTTTACTTTTATCTTCTTTTCCTTTTTCTTCATCATCATACTTTTTTTTGTTATTTTGGTGTCTCGCTCTTTCTGTCTGAAAATAACAATGAGAACCTGTGTATGTGTCTCTGCTTGCTTGTAGGCTTTTGTAAACTGTGTAGACTTGTCTTTTTCCAAGAATACCATAATAATAAGTGATTCTGCCTACAGAACCCACACAAAAAAGACTGATAATATTTAATAAGGTTAGTGTGGAGAAAAAAAAATTGTCTGCTGCTGCAAGTAAGCAAGCATACAATGGAAACTTTTTTTGCTTATGCTATGCTGCTTCTGTGTGTGGTAGAAAGATCACACAAATTGTGAAGAATTAAAATTGAAAAAGAGAAGCGATGTAAAAAAAGGTAGAGAGCACGAGAGAGTAGTGAACAAACTCGCATGCAATTTTTGCATAGTTTTTTTTACTTTTAAGGGATTTGCTCTCACCGTGTATATTCACATATTGCATTCTTATAATCATAATAATAAATGATAGGTATATGAAATTTTACAGAAAAATACATATTTTTTATAAATATATTACAATAAAAGCGAACTCTGTGCGTGTTTGCACTTATACGAATGCTCATAGATACACATGCTTCATCCCACCATTGTATCCACATTTTTAACGAATAAACTTTTTGTAAAAAAATAAATTTTTTAATGCACAATATATCACGTTGAGGGTACAGCGTCATTTAGCATCTACAATTTAGGGTAGGTGAACTTTTACGAAAATAATTTCCTCAGACATGCAGACTAGATAGAAAAAATACAAATACGGCGTAATAATATTACATAATATTACATAATCTGTTTTTTTTCTATACAGAAATAAGGGAGTTTTTTAGTCTCGTTTTCATCAGAGAGCGCATTTTTCTCTCTTTCACAAACACTCGCTTATACATTTGCTAGTTGTTAAACTTCACTTTGTGGCAGGAAAATGTGATTTGTGAAATAAACGAAAGAAAAATGCGTAATCTCAATTTTGTTTCCTTTCTTGAGAACTCCCCACACATTTCTTTTACTCATGCATCATGCTTACGTGATATTATTACATAGGAATTTGTTTTGCGTAGCATATTCTTACAAGCTCTGCTGGTGATTCATCATTATATTGCATTGTAGGTAGGTTCATATATAATTTGTTCCAACTCATATAAGGTGCTTGTGTGCATGACCTAAAGCAAGTTCTAGGAATAGGGACGAGACGTATCTAGGTATATGAATATGACGTACACTTTCAGATTGGTAATAATAATAATAATACATATTAAAATGAGATGCGTGCAGGAGCTTTTGGCAAGCCTAAACACATCACGACCAACTCTCTCACTCAACTGCACAATAAAACCCAAGAAAGTTTTGGATAATACCCTGCTGTTCTCTAAGAAATCTATTTTCAGATTTTAAATGCAATTTTGAGTAACATCCTGCTTTCACCATGTTTATTACCATGCTACTTTATGGATGAATGATGCATCATGCATGAGTAAAAGACTCTCACGTGTGGGGTCGCGTGCGTAACTCAATAAAGGTGCTACAAAGCTACAATATTTTTTGAATGTATATACATATTTTTTTACTCATTCCAACACAACTACAATGCTACAAGTTTTTATTTGCCACGCCATTTCTATAACTGCTACTCATCCAAATTGAAATGGAATAGGAGAAAATGATTTGTGCTAATGTTAAACGAAAGATTTTTTTTTAACTAAAAGCATTTTAGGTTGAAAACCAGACTGCCTGAATCTGACTATCAACTTGTGAAAGTCCCTTCCTGCATCTCTCTGTTTGGTTGTGCGAGAGTGTGCTGTAATTCAACATGACTAGAAAAGTCACTTATTTATTTTATCAAATGAACTTGCTGATGTGCTTATCTTTTATACACGTGCTATGCTATACTGCTTGCCATATTATTATATACTAGTCCTTTTTCAGAGAATCTCTGTCGTTCTGTCGTTCACTGCGTGTACGCCTGGATGAAGCAACAAGGACAAACGACGACAGACCACACATCTCATTCAAGTGAAGAGAGAGTGTGTATGTCTGCACATGTACAGGAAGGCCAAATAACCATCTTTTCCTCTTGTCTTTTTTTATCATTCCTCCGCTTTTCCCGAGCACGTTAAAATGTAGTCGTGATCTAGAAGAAGGATCTTTGTATGTACACATCTCTTGAGAAACTGACTTGACTACTTTGTGTATTATTTACAGTAATGTATTTTTGCGTAGAAGATAATATGTTTATCGTCTGACAGTGTCTCTCTCTCTCTCTTTCTCTCTTTGCATGCACAGTCAGTCAACAAGAACGAAGAAGACGCGACGACTCTTGATGATGAAAATGGAACAATAAAAAGAAAAAAAGGCAAAAGATACGCGTGTAGTGTGTGTGTGTATTCAAAGAAAATTTTCCATTTCTTCACTTTCTCTGTTTTGTTGATACAGTTTTTCCGTTGTCATTTGTTTGCTTTGCCTGCATCCTTTGCAAAATCTCATTAGCACTACTGGAGGGAGACAAATATAAAGGCTTGTTCCTCGGAAACTCGTCTTGAGAAAAATAACCGACGGATATTCATTCACTCACTCGACTATAGTAAACATGCACGCACACGCATACCTATATACATACCCACCCTTGAAGAAAAAGAAGAAGAGTGTAAATGAATGAAAATGATTTAAAATTAGAGAAAAGTGTCATATCAGCAAATAAAAAGAAAAGGCATCAAGTGGAAAGAAAGTATATCGCAGAGGAAAAGTTAAAAAGTTGAATCAACTAAATGGGTTCATATTTTTCTCTCCCCATTTTTCCTCCAACTTTCCAAGGTGCACAATCATATTATGGCCCATATAAAATATTATTTTGCCCCTACATATAAACATTTCTATACTTTTTTCCGCGATAATGCTTATAGTATATTGCTTCTCATATTTCATCACCTACGCAGCTAATTAAATTTTTATTACGGAAGCTCGCCAGCGTGTGGTGAAAGCTTATTAGGTAGATAGAATGAATGAAAAAAAAACTGTGTTATGATGATGATGATGACGACGACGACGACGATACATAACAAGTTTAGCCCAAATGCAATAATATTACATGAAATTACTACTACTACTACCACCATCACTACTTGTCTCTCTAGAGTAAAAACATAATAAATAAGCACACACACGTTTGTATACTCATACAGCTAATATTTCCCCTCGGTAATGAATGTGTGTGTGTGTGTGCGTGTGTGTGTGGCCACTTGGATGAAATGCTATGTGCATAACTTTTGTAAAGTATAATGAATACACACACACAACAATTCTCGGTAAAAATGCCCAAGGCAGGAAACGCTCTCCACAACAGCTACACAGCGTTAGAAATGGAAAGCACTACAAAATTATCATGCTCATACATACATTCTTTTTTAAATGTAATATACATATGCCTATCTGTATAATAATGCACACACTTAAAATATGCTCTTGACGAGAACATTTATATGCTTTCCCTTTATTCAGCAAAAATATACACTTATATATATTTTTAGAGTAGTATTTACACAAAAAGCTGGTAATAAACACATTATTTACTTGTATATTTATTTATATTAATAAATTACTTATATGGCTTAACTTGAGATTCCATTTTATGAAAGGACAAGAGAAGAATATGTATAAAATACACAATAGTTATTACACAAAAGTGGAGGACCAGCATAAATGGAAAAAAGGAAAAGTGAAAGCAAGGTCGCGTTATGCTACTACTTTTGCCTGTTGGTTTTGTTTGGTTGGCTTTTTACTATAATATGCTATACACACACACACACACTCTCTCTCTCTACCCGCATCAATGTTTATATTTTACCACTGCTTTTGCCTTTATAACGCACTCTCTTTTTTGCCATTGTCATCGTCAATAAATTTGCTGTTTTGGACATTCAACTCGAAAGCTTTGGCTGTCGTACACCCCAAACAAGGCTTTTGTGTGTGTGATACCAACAATACAAACAAACAAAACACACATTTTCTAAACCATCCTATTTTACTACACACACACATACACACACACACACTACTCTATATACTATTCTTATTATATTTTTATTGTGAGCCTCTTGTCCAGGGAAAGCAAAGGAAAAAAAGTATTATAATGATGAGGATAACTATAATATTCTTTACATTCGTATGGCTCATAAAATATTTCCGTATAATGATTTTGACTCGTATTATGTGGAAAGTTGTTAAAAAATGATGGCTTTATCAACAAATTTCCTCACGCAGTTTTACTGCTTTGTCGTTGTTCTATTTTGTGTGTAAAATTCAACAAAAAATTACGCTGTTTATCTATCCAACATCCATGCATACATACATACATTGATAATTCAACACGGATTAATGTAATAATAATAATAGGTAGTCATAAAAAATTGTCTCGCATCATTAAAAAACATCAGTTTTTAATGGTTTTGTAATTTCACATGAATTTTTGGTGTAATTGCTGGAATGTTGGTAGTTATAAATTTTCATAAACAAAAGAGTTTATTAACCCGAATAAATATGCATGTACGCAAAATTCAATTTATTCCACAGCGTGTGTGTGTGTGTGTGTGTATCTATACTACTAACTGTTAAGTATAAATTTTGATTCTGCATAATATTTTCGTACAAATGTATGTATGTATATCGTTAGGAATTTCACAGGTGAAAGGTAAGAGCAAACAATCGTAGTAGCACATGCATTCTCACAGAGAGGTACGCAAGCAAGCTGGCATTTGCTTTAAATAAATACTTTCTTCTTGAAAATGTGATATGTCGTGACACGTTCATTCCTTTTCTCCGACTTTTGTCTACATTATTCCTTTTACACACATACCAAGCTCATTTCCAACAGTTTTAGCCTGCAGCATAACATACCGAGCATAATATAGATAGGTAAATACTTTGAAAGTCAGCATGGGATAGTAAGTAGTAGTAGTAGTAGTTGCATGCCACATGTGACATCCCGAAAGATTACATGACATTCATCAAAGAAGGTTTTTGGTTTTGGCTGCTGCTACTACTACTGCTGCTTGACTTAAATACGTGTGTGTTTTGTGTGTGTTCTAGAAAATCCATATAATGCCTATGATATGGATTTTTCCACTAAGAAGTCGACGAAAACTGGTGTTATTCTTATACAGCTTGTATTTAAGTAAAGAGAAGTTTGAAATTTTACTGCTAAACCGTGTCAGCACACCGAAGCAGTAGTATAGCAGTAAAGGTGGTGGTGGTTAATGCGGTTCGTGGCTACAGAAATACCAGTATTATTCGCTATTATCCCTTTTTCATCAGAGGCTATAAGCTACTTTTCTTGGAAATAACGGAATGATGATGTATCTAAAAAAATATATATATACAAAAGAGTAGAAGAGAGTTGATGATATATGTTACACTTACGTTGTATACATACAACATGGATATTATTATGGTTCTTCTTGCCTGACGACGATGATGATCTTCATAATAGTCAAGTACATACACGCACACAACAGCACAGCATGCACAACAGGAATATAATCTCGGAGTATGATAAGTGCGTATAATATTAAGTCTTTTTCTCTAGCTTATTTTCAGAAACAAGGATCTACACCACCACCACCACCACACTATCCAAACTCTGTATTATAAAAGTTATAAGAAAGCAGCTCTTGAGTTGCTAATGTTTTTTTGTGGGAGAAGAAGAATGTATATTATATATAATGTCTAATGATGATGATGATGTGGATGATGTAGAATCGATAAAGGTTGACAAGCCTTGGAGGAACTTGTAGAAAAACTAACGAAACGAACTACCGGTTGTGGCATTTTCTCTTCATTGTCTAAATGGGGTAGAAAGAGAGAGAGATCTCTGCTCTTTCTACATCCACACACACACAGAGAGACTCTTGCTTTTTCATGAAATACTTAATTCCAAGTCTAGTGTATGTATACAAAAAAAAATCTGGCTAGCAAACGACGAAAATAAAACCATAGGTAAAAAAAAACTTTTTCTCTTCCATACGCCAAATATTTAATATTGCTCAAGTTCCAGCAGGTTTGTCTTTTTCCTACTACTGTATATATCTTGTGTATATACTTGTGTGCATACATACTCAAAATACTTCTTTTTTTCTCCAGGCATGGGTACACATTTCCCATTCACCAAGAAGAAATGTGTAGTATAGTGCTCTTTTACTTGTCACATAACTTGCCTCACTCTCTTACTTACTTTCTCTCTCTGTCTTGTTCGAGGTATACATACATTATTATTATAGAAA
Organism: Zhuqinia jingwanae; assembly: GCA_027744095.1. NCBI lineage: Eukaryota > Metazoa > Arthropoda > Collembola > Entomobryomorpha > Paronellidae > Zhuqinia > Zhuqinia jingwanae. Next base: position 7,334 of record JAHZNC010000218.1, read on the forward strand.
AGCAACTAAAGTGAGTAGGTAGTGTATTATATAAGAGGCTGGTTGGAAAAAAAACTACTAGAGAAAAGCTGCGGGAGCTAAGTATTTGGTTTAGTTACTGATGAGATTATTATCACAAGACTTGGAGCAATTCTCATCATACCAGGCATGGGTACACATTTCCCATTCACCAAGAAGAAATGTGTAGTATAGTGCTCTTTTACTTGTCACATAACTTGCCTCACTCTCTTACTTACTTTCTCTCTGTCTTGTTCGAGATATACATACATTATTATTATAGAAAAGCAACTAAAGTGAGTAGCTAGTGTATTATATAAGAGGCTGGTTGGGAAAAAAACTACTAGAGAAAAGCTGCGGGAGCTAAGTATTTGGTTTAGTTACTGATGAGATTATTATCACAAGACTTGGAGCAATTCTCATCATGGTGAAAAACCATGATCATGATGATGATAATTATATTATATCTATATATATGTATGTATAAAATATTATATAGAGGCATGTAGGTATGTATGTATACAATATTTTGTATACTTTGTACCTATGCATGTCCATGTAGATATACGGAATAATAATAAAGCCATATGCACACCTAAAAAACCATGCCCATGAACCACAAGCTTCTTTCGCTTTCACTCTTTCTCTCTCTCTACTCTCTCTCTGAGTAAATTTAATAAAATGATTAAAAACCTACAGTTTGTTTGGTACTACTTGTGTATATACTAGATTATATGGGTCCAGTACTTTATTTGCTATAAAGTGTTGTATATACCATGTAGCTGTGTATAGAATCTATACTATAGATTGGCTCTTGTGCGTTCACTGCTCTTTTCCTCCTTCATCATAACAGTAATAATACTTTTGGTCTATTATATTTGTGTGAGTGCCGTAAGCAGTATTATGATAGAAAGCCAATGGTTTTCCGGTTCATTTTGGAAGCCTGAATGCACTTCTTTTATTGAGGATGAGGATGATAATGACAATGATGTTGGGTTGAGATTGTTTTATGCAAGCAAACGTATGTACATATAAATATGTATATATACTATGCGTGCAATATGACAAAAACACACAACTACGACTACACAATGACATATTATTATATTCTTTCAATAACAATAATCATAACAATATAATAGGAAGTTTCAGTCATTTCAAAGAGTTTCTCTCTGTTTTATGATGTTTTCTTTTCAAAAGTTGTGTGTATTTATGTGCAGGGAGTGCAGCCTATTTCATGTTTTTATGACCGTAATGGCACAAGTGGAGAGAAAGGAGAGAGATGCACTTTAAAATGTCATTAGTGATGCATATAATGGCATATAATGTCATTATAAAAGAGATTAGTACTCATGATGGGCAAAACAACATGCAGTGTAACAACAAACCCTTTTATATTATATATTTGTGTTATGAAAACAAGGGAAAATAATGTTTTTTGTTATTATGGTACATGTATTGTAGTGAGAGAGTGTGTAATAGTGATGATGCACCGGCTGTCAGAAGAGTAAGCTGTCTGTCTGGTTTGGTTTCATGTAAAAAGCGTGCAGCAGAAGCAGAGAGTCCTATAAGTTCATGGTTAAAAGATTGTCGTTTGGTTTCCTGCTGATTTCTCCCCTTCACCATCACCACCACCACCGCTATAGCACCATCACTTCCGTGATATTTTCACTTTCCCCACCAGCTCTTCATTTCATACCCAAAAAGTTTATAAGTGAAAGATATACATATTATATACGCATATAGGTCCAACAAAAGAAGAAGTGCAAAAGAGAGAAATAAATACAGATGGAAAGCAAGGAGGAGAAAGAGACATGGCCACACCACATGATCACTGTCATCATCATCTACGACAACCATGTCGTACATTTAGTAAAACATACGTGTACCTATGTCTGCACACACACACACACACACACACGACACACAAGGTACATTATGCTGCACACTCTTATTATCAACTTTTTGTGTCTGCGGTAAAAACAGATGAGAGACGAGAGAGACAACTCAACTGAGAGGCAAGGATGAATGGCAGTGATGACTCTTTTCGGGTTGTCCTTTAAAATGCCAGTGCTAATACCGCCAACCACCGCACAGTTTTCACCCTTCACTGCTGCTGCTGCTGTTATGCTGCAATGGAATTTGTAGGTTTATACAAAATATAATGATATTTTATACGACTTTTTCTCATCATCCTTAAAATAACGTTTCATTTCCCGGAAGGAAAAATTGCTTCCTTTCCGTATTATATACCCGGATTGCTTAGGTATTTATTTTATAAATGTCCCTGTCAAATTGGAATACATCCTAAATTTCCCCAACATCACAAATTTTGAGCCATTGAACCTATTTCGAATGCACAAACAACCCATCTACAAGTTTGCATAAAAATTATCATAGCATTCAATAATTTAAACGACGCTCAAAGTTAACATTTTTTCAAGCTGCCCAAGTATACTTCAAATGTTGAGAAATTTCAAGCACACATATAACAAAGTACATTTGTCGTAGTATCATAATTTATTATCCTAACTCATGCAAAGCAAACTACCCATATTTTTTATTCCTGTGTCCTTTCATTTTTTCCACAATGCGGTTTGCTCCAACATATCTTTTGGGCATTGACCGACAAAGAAGCTTTTTATAAGAGGAAGGAACCAAACCACGAAACAAAATATTATTACGTGTTTTGCGAATAGCAAATTATTACCAAGAAAATTGCTTTCGCAAAACTTAATTGCCCACTTGTCTGCAAAATGTTTTTGGAAAAGCGGCTAAATATTTTCATTGCTCTACACATGTATACTAAATATGTATACACTACACCCATGTAGCCTGATTACACAGAACTGTCAAAGGTATGCCACGAATTCCATCCACGTCACGTCAACACAGGGGCAATAAGGAACCACCTCAAAAAAAAAATTCCTGACGTAAATTGCATGACGTGTGCTTCTGCAGTTTTTAGCAATATTATATGCGCTTGCTGATTAAATCAAGTTGCTTCTGCTTGCTCTGCTCTGTGCTACTACACTACTACAACATTATGTGGATCAATAAAGAGTCGAGTAGATAAAATTGCTAGAATTTTAAACTGGATAAACAAAGAAGAAGAAAAATGTAGTTGAACAGTTTTATTTTGTATGTTGGTATATAGGTGCAAAATATGTATGTATACAAAGTAATAAGCCTATAAACGTTTCTATTTTTTTTGTCATGTTTTTTGTAAGCTTTTTTTATGTACGTTTCTCGGTTTCACAACAGCAAACAAAACCATTCATCCGCCCTACTACCTCCACCGCCACATGGACCGTCAATCCACAAAAGAGACGTTGTCTGAAAAAGACCAAATTTAAGTTAGCCATGTATGTATATCCTGAAATATCGTGATATGTATAAAGGATGAAATACATAATATGCACTAAGTAAATAGCCAAGTACTCTATAGGCATCCTCCGTTGTAATCTTTTTTTTCTTGTGAACTATTACACTTCTGTGCGGTATAAAGAGTGGAGGCGGGAGGCTACTTATACTTTTGTAACGGCTATCCCCATCACGGTCAAAAAAAGAGAGAGAGAGAGAAAGAATTGAGTAACGAACGTTCCTCTTCTAACAACTTTTGTCGTTGTGAGTTTTCACGGAAATCGTGACTGTATTATTATTATTATTATTTGCAGCTGCATTTGTCATAATGCATCCTACGTGACTAAACAATAACTACTTGACTATACGCTGCTGTTTGTTATGCTACATGGCTAAGACCCTGAACAAGTTTGAAAAAGAAGAAGAATGAGTTTTTTTATTTTTCTTCATCTCCATCAAAACCCAACCAAAAAAAACCATATTATAGCTTGTGTGGGTTGTAAATGAAAGCCCTGACCACGATGACCTACGCAATAAAAAAAAGAAGCTGTACATACCCTTGGGTTGTTGTTGCTGTTAAGCTTATTGTGTTTATGATATTTTTCGTTATTACTGCACACGTCTTTTTTTTATAGTACAATAAAAAAAGAAGCTGTACATACCCTTGGGTTGTTGTTGCTGTTAAGCTTATTGTGTTTATGATATTTTTCGTTATTACTGCACACGTCTTTTTTTTATAGTAAGCCTTTAATATGCTTCATATATGAGACTTATATATTTTACTTTTTGTGCCATTTTTTTTTCTTCTTCTTCTTCTTCTCTCAAACTTATTTACTTTATCTACTTAATGTGTCATGCACCGCACCGAACCGCTCTCTCCTCTCCTGCTTTTATGACTTGACTTGTTATATATGGAACACTATTATTAGTAGAAAGGATAGATCATAGCCGTACCGTACACAGCAATTCATTTAAGATCAGCAACATTTTACAGAAAAAAATACCAAAGTAGAAATCATTTTGACTGTGACTGAGTGATATTTCTTCCTCTGGACTTGATATCCATCCCAGTGGAAAAACGGTGTGGTGGAGAAAGCAGAGTGCTCGCTTTCCTTCCGCGGCGCTTATTTTCTATAATAATAATCATGCTATATTATGCTAGTCCTTATAAATGACGATGAACATTTAACTAAACGGATAATATATAGAATATACACATATATGGCGTGTGGTATATCACAAGAGGAAAAACATGTTATTTTTAGATTACTTTTTTTTGCAGAACGAGGGTATTAGAAGCTGTAATATAGCTTTTCTCTTTGCCACTCCTTTTCCATATCATAATGACGTTAATACACCCGTTTTTTACAAGGACGTAATTACTGTGTTCCCACTTTCCCACTCTCGTTAAATTTGAGTAAGAAAAGAAATGAATGTATTTGTACAAATATAGCCGTATTGTATATTAGTAGGATCTCTTATTTACGCCTCTTCAGTTGTTATTGTCGTGCGTAATAGGATGCCGTCTTTCAACATGAGCCGTTAATTCTAGGGAAAAGGAGTATAGAGATCTGTAATCTGTGTAAACACCACCTGATAAAATCGTCGCCAACAACGCCAACAGTAAATGGGATCATTCATCATTGTAATTATCATGGAAGTGAACAAAGGCTGTCTACTTCTCCTATTGCTGTTGCTGTGCTGTGCTGCTGCTGCTGCTGCAAAGAAAGAAAGCGAACGTACATGTCGTTTGTGTGTGAGTGTGAGAGCCTAACTAAAAAGAGCTATACCACCGAGCAAAAACAAGCGGTGTGTTTCGTTTCATGATGAAATTAATCACTGTACAGGTGAAACACTTTGTGTAAAGTGACTTTAAATCAGACGATAATTTTTGATAGCAAAAAGGAGTAATATATAGTAGTACTCTGTATAGAAATACACGCACGTATACGAATATTGAGAGCTTTTGTTGGTGTTCAAGAGAAATCACATTAGCCACGCTGCGCGCGCTTTTTCGTTATTACTACACACGTCTTAAAAGGGGATTGGTGTTTGATTGCCTTGTAAATGAGAAAATATCTCACGTGTCCAACACATAGTAATTATTCTCAAGAAGCCATTTCAATCTTCCAAAGAAAGTGTAAAGAAAATATCCACACGTTGAAGAAAAAAAATATCAATTTATTTATAACTTCAAAATTTGATACTTTTTCCAAGATTCTTTTTTGTTAAGATGACGTATATTTTTTCTCTCGCTAGAACGTAGAAAAAAACGAATGTACTTTTTAAAATTAAATTTGTAATTAATTTTTTTTTACAATAATAGCAGGGCGCCTACATTAGAATTACACAGGTATGTAATAACATGGTACACAATCGTAGGGAAAGTTTTAAAGTGACGAAATCAGAGAAGCTTTAATTTCACTCTCAAGAGAGGAAAAACACTTTTTCTCTAGAACATATACTACTACAAGGTAGGTAGGTATTACATTTTTTTCGTGTACTGCTAAACTTGTAACACTCATGTTAGCTTTTACAAGTCAAGGAAAAAATATATGAAACGGGAAGCTTTTCATCCATCCGGGAAGACTTTTCCCCCTTTTCTCGTCCGAAAAAAAAGTGGATAAAAATGGCAGGGAGCAGGAAGCGCTCTAAACACACGTTGTTTTGGGACGCACGTGTCAGCTATAAATCGTGGAAAATTGTATAAATGTAGTAGTAGAGGTAGTAGCAGAGGAAAAAAAGTTACAACATGAAAACTCTAAATCCTATACTCAAAATCATGTTTCAAAATGGTACGCACACAGTCACATAGTCGACATAAGTGAAAACGAAAACACTTGAAACGTGAGAATACAAGAAGAGGTGGAAGGTGAGAGGGAAGAAGACGAAGAAGTATACAAAACATGTGCTCAACATTACCAAAACAACTTTTTTTTGGGGTAGGTAGAGTTGGTATATTTGTGTACTTCTACTATCGAAAACAGAGACATGCTACTTTATGTTGTTTGTGAAGAGCACTCTTTTCGATGCTACTACAACTCTACAACATTATCTGCAGAGATTATTGTAGAGCAAGAGTTTAAAATAAAGGAGTTTATCATTTAGCAATTCTTCCTGGTTTACACAAAAAAGAAAAGGGTTATTTCAGGTGGCTTAATACTAAAATATCGTGTCAGGTTCAAAAACTACAAGTTTTCCCGTCAAGTATTGTCTAATTTAAATTAAATTTTCACAAGTGGGAAACAGGAAATGAAGAAACTTAAAATGGGCAAATATTTTGCTTAAGTAAACTTCCGTTCTTTTAAATAATTTTTAAAACGTGGACCCAATTCTCATGCAGGTCACGTATAAAATCTTCCATGTTGCAAAGCTGAAATGAGATGCAAATTTATAATTTGTAGTTCAGGTAAAAGTGTGGGCTGTTAAAATCAGCAAAGCTTATTTGTCCCACATTATTGAGAAAAGCGTAAATAAGGTAGCTTTTTAGCCTGCTTCAATATCTCAATGCATTTTTATCGGAGAAGCAACAAAATTAAAGACAAATATAACAAATACAAAGCGAAAGGATAAAATCACTTTGTTTCCCGTGGATCCACACTTAACTTATTGCTTTTAGTCTCTCTCTCTATATATCCCTGTGTTGTGGTCACATTATGGAAGTCAGTCAAGTGTGCGAACAAACCGTCTCTTTGAAACTGATTTTGTGAGATTCATTTGTCTCTCACACCCTTCTAATGAGACAATAAGCATCTACCATCTTTCTAATCTGTCTTTCTCTCTTCCGATCTCTGATTTTTACCACTACTACACCAGTTATACATGTATACCTATGCCTGTGTGTAGAAACTTATAACAAATCTCAGAGTCAGTGAGGAGTAAAAAGTTACGCCTTTTCCTTTTTCTCCACCGAACAACAATTTTGGGATTGTGTTGTATGTTATGTGTCTTATCAGCCTATTGTTTGGCACCATCAAAGAAAAGTAAGAAAAACTGTTTCCTCTCCTGTGCATCCTATCCCATTCATAAAGAATATTAATACATACATAATATACCTACATTTATACATGTATATACATATGCATGAATAAATGTATGTTTTTCTTCCTTCAATTACAATGCCATGGATAGAGACATGCTCAAGAATACTACTACGATCATATCATCAAAATGGCATGAATTATTTCTTTGAAGTAGAAGCAAAGTTATTGCGGAAGTAAAAAAGAAAGAAATCAAATCTATTTGCTTTTCATGTTACACAGACACAGGCACACACACACACACATACTCAAACTTTCCTTCAAGTTGCGTGCATGATGTAATATACTTAATAATCCATGTGAGCCAATCACAAGAACTATAAACATAAATAATGCATCATAATATGTTTCAAAGTACACGTAATGTATTTTGTTAAGTGACCACTATAGTACACTATAACACTTACCAGTTATCACGTAGGTATATATACACACATACATATGCAATGCATAACCACATAAAATTGTGTGGTTGTGCGAGCTGAAAATGGTAAGATTCACACTTTTTTCTGGAAAGAGTTTGGTTGTTAAAATAGCGGTAAGAGGAAGAAATCTGCGTGAGTAATCTTTACGGGAATCAACAACAAAAAGTTGTACCGTCTAAAAGTGAATGGCTCTATCTCTCTCCGTATATAAAGATAGTAAGTAGTTCCCCCACACAAACACATAACAATATGAATAAAAAGCATACAGGAAATTTCTTTCACAACGATGAATGTGCATGTGTGTGTGTGTGTGCCCATTCAATAATGTAACTTTACTCGTGAAAATATAACCACCTCAAATAGAGAGAGAGAAAAAGCACTATTATGGTAATGGAATGTACAGTACTTGCCATAATGTGAATTCCTCTCAAAACTCGACACTTATATTTTTTCAAAAACTTTTTAACTTGACTAGTTGAAAAAAAATCCATATACCTATGTATATATAAAAATTGGACAATGCTACCAGGTAGGTATTTATATTATACCCGCATCAACTCCAATTCACAACTCGTTTTTAAAAATATTACTCTATCGGAGCTTATTTTCTGAGCGAAATTTTTTACGCATACAGTGTTACCCCTTTTTTAACTTTTCATAATACTGCAGAAAAACGCATTATATACACCAGCTTTACACCAAACACACAGGTAAGCAAGTCATAGCAGAGGCGGATACATATAAAAATGATACCGTTCCTGTCGTATTTTTTAAACCTCCAAAATACCAATGTACATGACGCTAAATAAATACTTGTATACAATACCTAAACCTTTATATGCATATTATGTAATGTAAATATATATATGTTTTTGGTCCATAAAAGAGAGAAAACGAACACTATCTTTTCTAATATCCTCTTTTGGCCAAGCTACTTTTATTGTCAAGTAAAATTTGAAATAAGATTGGATAGAGTGTGTGCTTGCGCCTTGCCACTGCATTTACTTTTTTATATACCATTTCTCAGGATATATTTGCATGTCGTCTCAACACACACACAGAGAGAGAGAAAGAGAGAGAGTAGTTTCCAAAGGAAATGAAATTCTGGATGATGATGATGACGATGGTGATGTCGGTTGCATGTAGTTTAAGGATATATGCCTGTATTTGTGTAAGTCTTGTCTAGTTTCTTCTTGTTTAGTCTGTTTGTAGCTTTGTAGCAAAAGCATACAAATCTATTTTCATGTTTTTTCCACTATATGTAAACATTTATTACAGGAGCAAAAGCAGCGGCAGTCGTAGGCATAGTAAAGTAGAGTGAGCAGACACAAAACATACCAGACAGAGTAGACTAGACTATGAAGCAAATATATATCAAAATGTAATCTGTTGTGAGACGATACTTTGTACATGGCTTTTGTGAAAGGCATCATCATCATCATCATCGTAGTTACAACAAGGATGTAGTTTCTTCTTCTATGAACCAAGCAAGGATGTTCTTGCATACAAAAAACATTCTGTTCCAATCGTTTGATTTCACGTTTCCGTTTTCCCTCTCTTCTCCAAAAAAAATCTGAATAGCGTGAATGTTTGTGAGTGCCGTTACCGTTTTCTCTCTCTCTCTCTCTCTCACTCGGATTTACACAATAAAAAATCTTCCTGTCTATTCTGTTCTTCTTCTACAAAAATACCTTTACATTTTTCTTCAATATGATGGGTAGTATGGGTATTTTGAAATTGAATTGTATAATACACAATGATGCTCCCATCACATCTTCGTCACATGCGACGACGATATAAATACGTATTTAAATTTTACTACACATTCCTCATTTCCAATTCTAATATATCCAGCAGAAATACATGTACCAACTCAAGTACACATTTTAATGTTATTAAACTGCCTACCTGCATTGTATTGGCACTGCTGGTGCTACAACCGATTCCCAGTTAGCAGAAAACATCATCATAATAATTATTATTTTGTGGAGTATAACACATGTACAAAATAAAAACTCTTGTCCACATAAGTCCACTCTTGCCATTTGGATTTTTAAAAAGCCAAACATTTATCGGCAGAACCAGTTATTACTACATTTTGCTGCGGTGACTTTGACTGGGGGAAAATCGGGGGGAATAGGGAAAACCCTGAAAGTTGCACAAAAAAAGATTTTCACTAACACACATAAAATATACACATCAAATTGTGATGGCCTTGTATTTTACACTACAGTTATTACGTGGTTTTTATAACTTAAACCTATATATTATATGAGCATCTACATACATTGCTTTCTCTTTGGTTACATATGTTTTTTTGTATCCTAATATTTTCCAAAGACCGCAAGTGGACAAAACTACCCATTCTAACCATCCACCATATTGTATAAATTTATGTGTATTGAGCGGAATTACATTTTTTTGTATTTACTTATATTTATGTGTGATACTCCAACATTTTTTTCCATCAACATACATATATATGTACCTATATATTTTTTAACTTTATGTCCTCTTCTGATGGCCGTGGTTATAGTATTTTATGGTGTTTTTTTTCTTATTTATTTTTTTGCCATTGAGTACATTCACTTATATTTATATGCCTACCGCAACTACTGTAAATACTTTTTTATTATTTAGTTCGTTCGTACAACTACACAACACATTCAACATTGACTTCACTTTTTGGCTTCAAGCTACAATTTCATCTTCAGTTTGTTGATTTTTTTCTGCATCATGTTGCCTATACACGTTCTTCTTCTTCTTTGGATAGTGTACAACAGATAAAATACAAGTTATTGCCTGCATGCATTTTTCTAGTAAGTACATAATATACTACACAAAGATACACAACAG
>JAHZNC010000219.1:0-22264 GCA_027744095.1 Zhuqinia jingwanae
AAAAAAAAAAATAACTAGAAGGTCGCTTGCTTGCCTAGCGAAAATTTTATAAAGAAAAAAGTTGAAGTAATTTTTGCTGACGCGAAACTCACCTAGTTGCACTTTCAAAAGCTGATGAGGAGTGAACCTTGTTGTTGCTACCATCAAGCATCAGATTTTAAGGGGCCGAGGCTATTGCTGCTGCTGCTGCTACTACTACTACTCTGTTCTAACTGCCTGCCTGGTCCCTTATTTTTGGCGAAGGAATAAATTCTACACAGAAAGTTTTTCAAACACTCTACTTTTATTTTTAGCTTCTCATTCAATGCGTTCCTCCTGTCTACGGCAATGAACCAAACGTTTATCTTCTTACTTCGTATAAAACGTAGTGTGAAGTGTACACTAACACCCAAGGACACAGCAGCAAAAAATCCGGTGAAAATCCAAGTGAGCACGATGACAGTCTCCGCTATTTTCCCAAACACTCTTATTTTCTCCTGTAAAACAATTATTACGATAATATAAATGTCATTTAATCATGTGATTGATGACACATAAAAATTAGAGGAAATAAATATCAAATAAATCCTACTTAAAAAGTAAAAGTAAAAAGAGGAACTATAAGGGCATTTCAAACTAAACTCTGAATTTATATTCTATATAACAGGCTATTACACACAAAGACCAAAATCAAGAGAGCAACTAAAAGCTCAGCCAAGAAACTCATAAGGTTTATTTTATTTTATTAGATTACATGCAAAAAAATAATAACTTTTACCTCTTCTTCTTCAGAGAGTACTCCTTCGTCTACGTAATCCATTGAAGATGACGACGAGAGCGTCGGTCGGGTAATATACAGTAATTTATGAGAGAAAATCAGATAGATTAGAACTAAAATGGCTGCCGGTCATTCGGTCTGCTCGTGAATGCCTTTGTTTTTGGTAATGTTGTTGTTTTGTTGAAGGAAGAAAAACAATTCTGTGACAATTGATCGTGGTCGATTGGTTGCAAATAAGAAATATTTTTGCGTTAACAGGAATTTTTGTATAGTTTTTGTGCGCTCTTTCTTATTTCCTACTTTTATTTCCCTTTCCGTTGACCAAATTATTTTATACGAAGATGTGTATGCATAGTATTATGCATCCAAGCATATAATATATTATGGGTGCATTTTGCATGCTGAGCTTGTGTATTTTGTGGAAAAAATTCTTGAGCTTACTCTCATATTTTTCTGCATATGAAAGTCTTATCACCTCAAATTATTCTAACAAAAACCTTTTTTTCCTCCTGGACCAATCAGAATTAAACAAAAAGGCACTTGCTCGACTTATCGTTTTTGGCTTGTAAATCTCAACACCACACCATAACATTGAGTCATGTATGTACTATGCAGTCAGGGTGGCTGGCAGACGTTGTAAACGATAAATATATAACAATAATAAAGTATCGGGTGAATGGTCCCAAAGGAATCCCTACTTTAGTAGCTTATTATTTCGATCTGAATGAAATCATATGACAATAAAAAAAAGTCTTTTTTTCTTGGGGAACTAACCTAATGCTGGTTTGCTGATTTACCAATTTATTCATATTATTGAATACTATAGTATGGGTGTGCATGATCTGTGCATGCGGCAATATAAAAAAATTATTGAATAATTATTGCCTGCCCCCGAAAAACCTTTCATTTACATAATGTTAATAATGTTATTCTATTCCACTTTTGCTTTCTTCTAAATTATTATTATTTGTATAATCACGACCGTATACAAATGTCTAGCTCATTTTTGTGGGTGAAAGTTAATCTTATTATTAATATATAGTGCTATATATGGACCATCTAAAGACGCGTTGTTGTGTGATGCCAATAATATTCTATTATTATTATTATTATTATTATTCAATGCAGTTTAGTTACTTTCCCTTAATATATTAGGAAGTCTTATAATTTTAAACTATTTAGACCTTTAGCCCTACAATTTATTTGATGTTCAACAGCTCAGCGCTTTATTTATATGCAGTAGATTGTATCCATTTTAATTAAAAAGGATAGATTTTACTTGCAAGGAGCTAAAAGCAATAACGTTGTCTGCTTGCAGAGAGAAAGGTGAAAGTAAAAAGGACCATCTCTTCCAGAACCGGAACAAATCCTAATAGGTATTATTTTTTCAGGAGAAAATATTATTGTATAAAAGAATAATAATAATGCTAATAACAAGGAGCGTACACACGAACCCATATCACTACTACAAATGTGTATAAATGAAGCAGTGACTGTGAGTAGAAGCGCAGTATTAGCACAGTGTAGCACTGCTGGTAGTAGCCCTGCCACTGCAAAATGTTAACCGCAACGAGCAACGCAAGGCAACAAAATCAGCACCACCGGTCTTTGTGCTTGGCATGCCATATGACATGGCACATAATCTGCAGAGAATGGTGGCATCGCATTGCCAAAGAAAGAGTCACTTTCATACATTTTTTCTTCTTCTACATTGCATTTATATACTATATGCTTTCCTGCATTTAGGCATTATCATCATCATCATCACATCATGCATGGTCATATACCTAAACAAGTGTGGTGCATAATATACTTCGTCTTGTAGACATGCAGCTTTTAGTTTTTGGCTATTACTCAAGAACTTGTTTTATAAAGCAACGTGGTCCGATTTCTCCTTTTGCTGATGTTCCCTTCTTCTTCTTCTGTTTTGATGATGGCCTTTGCTTTTTTTTGTATTTTACTTTTACACTTGCTTTCTTTTTATATACATATGTGCATATATATTTTAAAAGTTTATATATGATTTTACATGAAATGCATATATCTCAGCAATACCACTAAACACCGCGTACCGCATGGTCTTTTCCTTAATGCAGATGTTAAGTATTTTGTGTAGACATGTATCTTTACTTTTACAACGCGCTTGTTGTCTGCTACTCACTGAAATGTTGAATTTTGCTTTCTCTCTTTCGATCTTGCATCTCTTCACTCTACTTTTCTCTCGGCTCAGCGTCTCTCTTTTTATCCTCAGTTTAATGCTGCGTCTAAAAATTTTTTTTAAACTTGTCTCAAGGGGAAAAGTAATACAGCAGCAGTAGAAGTATAGTAGCAGTATTACACTGGTTGTTTTTCTTCTTCCATCTTTTGCCGCACTACCACCACTGTCCCTCTTTTACACAGCCTTTTATATGTAGCGTGTATACTCGTGGAAAGACCTTGTAGTATACTGGTTTGTACAAAAAATAGTCGTAGTAGAAAGTAGTAATACTATAAGTGTGACACATGAACCATGCAATATCCCATGTATCACTAACCATTTAGTCAATTTCACCAGTAGCAAGAGCAGCAGCAACGGATATCTTTTTGCTAAAGTGACCAATCCAAACCACCGAATTTTTTTTGTTTTTTTATCTGCATGTGAGTTTGCTCCTCTGCTGCTGCTGCTGCTGGTTATGATGAAGTATATAGAAATCTTGTTCTTGTTGCAAAATACGTTATATATTTTTTATTTAATACTGTTGTACAATGCTTATACTTGTGTATGTATGTATATACAATGTATATTATACATATGCATACATACATTTACGATAGTCTATTTAGTTTTAAACACAACAAAATTCTTAAAGCTGCTATGCTCAAGAAGAAAATATTATTATTATTGAATGAATTGATCCATATTTTATGTATTAATCATATGCCGCATGGAATCCATGTCCATAATAATAATAATTCTATCCTCAGACAAATATTAGCACGCGAGAATGTAATTTCCAGTTTTCCAATAAGGAAACAAGACTTTAACATACTTATTAAGAGTGAGGCGAGTTTTCTTGAGGTTGGGGTTGTAGTTATAAAAGAAGGTTGTGAAGAGTGATGTGGTGGTGACTCGCAATCAGAATGAGAGGGAATAAAGAAGAAAGAAGGAAGTGAGGTTAAACGGGAGTCTAAAATGGACACTACTATAAGTTATAGTCCTTGCAGAACATTCCTAAAATAATAATTATTGCTACACATTATGTAGTTCCAAAACAGGGTTAATTAATCCAAAATACACTACAAGAAATAATACTTGAAATGTGGATGCATAGAAAATAAAAGCTGTGTTGTTCATTCATGCTAGATTGATATATTACTATTTAAAAAATGTACTCAAATACATTATTTGGTAATGCCAGCGTCTAACAATAATACTACACTTTTCAACGAATTTCACAAGGAGAAACCATACTGGTTAATTAACGTGGACCTCGTCCCCCGTCCAATTTACATTAATTTATACTAATTTTATGACTGACAGAAAAGTGAGCAATAATTTTTAACAACAACAGTCAAAAAGGCAAATGAGCTTTGTAACAAGGAAGTAGCTGCTTATATATTTTATTCCTTATGTAAATACTTGCAATAACACGTATAATATACTGATTGAGTGATTCATTCATATCATCTCATAACAACACATGTTCCCATAAAACAGTACAGCAAAGATTGAGGAGTTTTCATTTCATACCTCATTTTGTAAAGGTACACAGATTATATAATATTAGGGAATTTGAAAAAGACATTCAATTCACAACACAGAAAAAAGAGAGTACTTTGTACATAGATCACACTTGACTTCACACAATCCATCATACAAAGTTATGTAGTAGCATTATAATAATTTGTTGAAAGTTCATAGCAGAAAGGTTTGGACTTGAATAAATGTTTTGAATACTAATAAGTATACATAGATTAGATACTTTCATTAAACAAGCTTATACAGAGTTTATATTGTTTTAGTACTGACTGCACCTTTACAATAATGTAGACCTCTTTTTTTACTATAATTTGTATAGTGTAGTTCAGATTGGATATAAGTTAGTACATATATGTAAGTATTTTTATTATTATTATGAAACAAGCATTTTCAGATTTAGTACAATAAAATTTGAGTCTACACGACATGAAATATGGGAAAAGGACGATATTTGAGATTTTTTCTGATTTGATTGAAAATAAATTTTATCAAAGTTTAACTTTTGAACATTGAATTCATTAATGCGTATATAAGTACCAGTTCATGTGTATGGGCATATTCAATTAACAACTTTTATGTACATGTATGTCTATATTCCTTACGTTATACATTACATTTTGTTATACATAAATAATTTACCCCCAGGTTGTTGCGAGTTCGTAGATAATTTAACAATTTCGAATGTCCTGCAACAAATAACCAACAGCAAACAAACGGGGCACATGACTTTACAACGTTTTACTTATCTACAATTATCCATAGTAGTCCCGTGAACAAGACAAACAAGAGTAGCGTCAGGAAGCAACGGCTGAACCAGCATCCATCTTCCCTGCCTTCATAAAAGCTGAAATCCTATAAAAAAAAGATTACATTATGGATTTTAAATGAATTCTAAATGCTAAAAGGACAGAGACTATAAATTATTATAAAAGCTGTAAATTATATTTTCTCACAATTAAAAATACAGCTGCCAGTATTAACGATTTCGTTTTGACGTCCACTTTAAGGCTAACAAGAGCACCACAAATGTCCTCAAAGGAATAATCCCATTCCCTACTAATTCTGCCGATAGGTGTCTTCCCATCCGGAAGACAAATGTGAAAATCTACATCTTCGCAACTTGCCCACGCGCAACAACAATTAGCCCCTTCCATACCAATAATCTTGAGTATCTCAACATTGTCTGAGTTATAAACCGAGTATCTCGTGGTACACATTTCGTTGTTTTGTCGTATAGTACCGATAAGTTCGTTTTTATCATTATGCACACTCACAGCCTGAAATTAAACAAAAAAGGTGTAAATTACTACTGATTTCTATTAACTAAAATAATATTTACATGTTTTGTTTTTTAGAAATATTAAAATTTATAAGAAAAAACTGTCTTCATACAGAAAAACAGCCTGGCCGTCCTTTAATCTGCAACAAAGTTTTTTGCTTTAGATTTGAAACATTAAGAGAAAATGTTCTTGCTCCACGGCAAAGGCAAAATGCTTTGAGCACACTGGAGCTCTCCGTCGCAAGGAAGATGCACTCTCCGTGAGTGTTAATGACTTGAAACGTATTTGTGGCGTACAAGGCAGCTAGAACAAAAGTTTAATTAGAACTTTAATTTTTCCAATCCAATCTTCGTCATTGAAAATCGAAACATGATTTACAGCCATTGAAATGATTATTTTCTTACATTTAATAGATTTATTGTGGTGCCTAATAAATATATTGAAACGTATTTGTGGCGTACAAGGCAGCTAGAACAAAAGTTTAATTGGAGCTTTAATTTTCCCAATCCAATCTTCGTCATTGAAAATCGAAACATGATTTACAGCCATTGAAATGATTATTTTCTTACATTTAATAGATTTATTGTGGTGCCTAATAAATATATGACGCGTTCGGCGGAGGCAATTAAAGGGGTCATCTAGGTGTACTACAATAATGAACACAAATTAGCACAAAAATCAACACAAGTATGATAAGTATTTTGGTAATTTAAGTTTTTTTTGTGTCATTCACCCGATTGTAGGGAACTTGCCGAACCAAGTCTGGACATCTTGTTCTTCAAAAGCCCTTTCCCCATAAACGGAGAGGGTGGAGCTAAAAAACACATTTGGCCAACTGCTTTCACTTCATTAATCCCTTTCTACAAAGTGCTGTCTCAGTGCTACACAAAAGTCAATAAAATAGGTATTATTTCAGTGAAATCATAATAATCATACGATTTATTCTGCTATTGAACTTTAAACAATTTTCAAAACATACCTGCTGTGGAAGCCTTCTTTACAATAATTCTCGGTGGCGTATACACCACTTGTGGAATAACCATTGAAGATCCAACCATTGACCTCCCACTGTTTGTCTCCAATGAGTTTATACGAATTTCCTTTGCTGAGTATTCACTAATCAAATCATGAGGCTCATCTTCCGGCTCTGACGAAGCTTTCATGTCCTCGCAACAACTACTGCCTTGTTCACTCTCCATTTCTTTCAATTTCTCAGAAATGTTTGAAATTAATTTTAGTACCTACTTATATCACGATCTCATTTGACACATGCCTAACTTTTTTTTGCTAATTATAGTTGCGCTTAAGTTATGTAAACATTACATGGAAATTTGTAAAAGTATTATGCAGACAGCAACTACACACTGTGCTACTTCCTGTTGGTCACACTCTGAAGACAAAGTCACAGATATCAATGAAATTCATCGTGAAAGAAGAATACTATGATGATGGTCAAGCAAGCATGAGCAAGATCTTTTCGGATGAGTGCAGTAGCTATACTCATTTCCTCTCTCTCTCTCTTTCTCTCCCAGCTCTTTTGACACTATCACAATAAGTTAATAAATTCTGAAAGCTTATACATACTCGTTTCCATTCCATGTCCACGTGTATGAGGTTTATATGCGTGCAATATCTTTATGTTGTACAACATTGTGTGCAATATGCATTGAAGATAACGCTGTTCTATACATCTCTCTCCATTAGGATTTTTACTATCTCGGCTCCAACTTTTTATTCTGCTATTCATCCAATAACCAGTCAGTTTGAGTTAGCCACTTGTTAGGCGTTTACCACCACCACGTCAAACAGAACAATAACATCAACCACTTCCTGCCAGTTTGGTGCTCTTTGTACTTACTTGCACAGGCACGGGACAAAGAAGAAAAAAAATTCACACTTGATCACAAATTACAAAGAGTAAAAGCATCACCACCAGTCAATCCACTCCCTCTCCACTTACATATATGAACAGCAGCAGCAGCAGCAATAATAATAATAATAGTGGAACAACGACAACAAAGTCAGTCGAAGAGATGAAAGCCGGAGAAGAGTGAAGAGAGAGTCAAGCAGTGAAAATACGACATGGTGTCTGCATTTCATGCACGCCACACGCCAAACACACACATGTTGTTAACAAAGACAGACGTCTATGAAAATGAAGTGATGATGATGTTGATGGGACAAGTCGTAATAATGTTTTTAAGGTATTTTTTATAGAGAAAGTAGGTACTCTTTCACAAATATGGCACAAGTCATGTTCTGATGATGATGATGATGATGGTTTTTGACGACTATGATGATACAATGTGCTTTGTTACACAACTACTATAATGTATAATATGGGAAATGTACACCATATAAACATGTTGGCTATTCAGCTTCGATGAGTATAATCCACCACCATACCACCAGAAGCTGTTAAATTGCAGTTTTCGGTCGGTTGTCAGCTTTCCTTTCTGTTGTTTTAACGGTAAAAGTGGAGAAAGTCGAAATAAAATTATGAGGAAATAATGTATATGCTATAAATCAAGTACACTGCTATTATATGTTTATAAAAGCTATCATAATATAAAGGGGTACTATAGTAGTAATGATGTGTATGACATGGAAATGAAAGCCAAAAAAAGAGGATAAAAAAACAAGTACACAAATTCAATCGGCAATGCAGTCAGCCGTTGTAGTCGTGTGGTTTCACATGACATGTTGTGCACGATTTGAAAGTGGTAGTTAATGGGCAAAAAATTGTATAGTGTTGGTTTTGATGATGGTATAAGCGTAGAAGCAGTAGCAGCAGTATAGTGTAGTAGTATTTTTTTCTGCATGTGGTATGACGATATATGGTGGCGGTGGCCGTGATATGTGTTTTAAGTCACTCCTCACTCAGTTCTACTTAAATAATAATCCAGGTCACAATACTATGTTTGCGCAAACTAAAATAGGTAGGTATAAACATAACAACCCGGCTAAAGTAAAAGCTGTAAAAAAATTGAAGACGATATATCTATGTATATATTATAGGCACAGACATACACGGTAGTTATAGCATGTTTACAAACACAAAAATAAAAACCATTGTCGTCAATTAAAGTACATAAATGTAAAATTCATTCGTGCAAGCAAAGGTATAGAAATTTCTCTTCATAATGCAGACGGGCGTCGGACATAACGGCTCTAAATGTAACTGGACAGGGAAGCGGCTCTAGCTAGGCATGGCTGTACGTACGTGGATGATTTCATGCAAAAAGTAATGAATAGTAAAATAGAAGCAGTAGCAGCAGCAGAGAAAGCAGTAACTACATAATATAAAGCCTACAAATATGGGTTTCCCGTGTGATGGCACGTAATAAAGGAAATTTTGAAGTTACATCCCCACCACCACCAACAACAAGCTATATAAATATAATATAAGTTTAAGTAGAGGGAAAAATAGTCATATAAATAGCTATACAAAGTGCAGTTCAGAGACAAAGGCGGAACAAATACCACATCATATCGCTGTTTACTTTTTTGACTAAGCTCCTTACTTTAGTCCCACTGTGATTCGACTTATATTTACTTATACCAAACCTGTGCAACCATTTAGTCACGCGTCGTCTCATCCTTTTCTCTGTTTGCGTATTTTATTTAGAGAAAATTGGTCGCTATAGTCACGTCCATCTTTATTTACTTAAACGAGAAAACTGAAAGGGGGCCAGGGATATTGTGAATGGTCGCATTTTGTTCAAGTACAAAACTTACTATGTGGCATCGTATGCACATCCTTTGTATGTGTTTAGTGGTTTTCATTTTCTTAATAAACAATATTTTTTAAAGCATCGACACTCCTACACTTGCAATTATCTTTGCAGTTCTATTGACAATTAAAACAATAATAACTGGGTATAATGTGAAGAAAAATGAATGAGCAGTCAAAAAATGCTTTCTTGTTTACTATATTTTTGGATATCAGTATTCCGCTGTTTGACTGTAGTTGCAAAAAAAATACAAAAATGCTGATTATTACTTTCGTTTATTTGCCAAGTCAACCTTTTCCTGTCCTAGTTTATGACTACGACACTGTATATGATCATGATGTTTGATAGTAATAATTCTTACTGCGAATTCCAAGTCGAAAATGAAATAATTTCGTAGATTTTAATGAATGCACTGAAAATAGCAAATGTCTGTTAAACTTTGACATTTAGCACAAGTAACGGAAATAAGGTTACTAACATTTTTTGCAATGCATTTACAACACGTGCACAGCTTCAAAAGTGCTTAACCAATCAGGATTTTTTTAGCATATTAACGAAGGTTTCAAATACATTTTTGGTTTAATGAGGCCCATATGGCATAATGACACAAAGTTTCGTATATGTCAGTCCAAATTACTTGAATCATTTGTCTTGTCTTCCGTTTGGATGCTCTCAGAGTATAATTCGCGTTTTTATTATTCAGTATCAGTATCTTTGAAATGCATAACTCTGTTTAGAGGTCAGTGATAAAACTCCCTTACTCAACCTTCAAATAAGTTTGCACTTCCGATGATGATGATCATCAACAACATTTAATATTGATGTCATTGTTCATAACTCTCTGATGTTGCATGTTTTCCCGGATGACCCTTCCAACTTCACTACAGCGCAAACAAAAATTAAAAAGTAAATATTCCAAAAGCTGTATAACATATAGGTAGTTTACTACTGACAGACAGAATAAACGAAACATATACATCTTCAGCCGGCGGTTATGACACAACAGACATAAAGCTAAATGTTATGTGTATAAAAACATGTGCTCCGTATTTATTCATGTGTGGCTTGAACATTTTTACGATTTTCTCTTGATTCTTCTTTTTGTCGTGCGGCCCGACAGACGAATGCAAAAAAATATGTCGTGCTGCGTGGTACTTGACTAGACTACACTGCAAATCGGCCTAATGGTCAATGTCTAGCAAAGAAAAAAGAAGTTTTGGAATCCTTTCTCAAAATTGCCTTTCTCTTACAAGAGGACCCGCATGGTTACCTTTTGATAAATGCCTCTTTCTTGCAGGCAATCATATTATCATGGTCACGGTATCATATATAAAATTTATAAATGTATGCATGTATGCATCAATCAATTAGACCGATGCGATTTTGCTCACTGGGCTTATTTATATGATACACATACTACTTGGTTTTCTTTCTCCTTTGTCAAAACAAAAAAGTATTAAAAACGCACAGAAACTTGCTCTATTGCTTCAAGTACGTCAACGTCAACAACACAAATAGAGGATGACAGTAGTAGAAGTTGGCTGAGTATGTGTTTATATGTATGTGTATATGCAAGAGAGAGAGAGAGAGAGAGAGAGAGAGAGAGAATGAGAAAAGAAGAGAATGTCTAAGGTCAACGTAAACGTAAATCCCCTGTTTATTGATCCTTCCTTTTTAATTTTATCATCCTTTTTTTCTCTCTCTCTGTCTATCGTACTACTGTGACATTCAATGAAATGAAGCGCTAAAAAAGTGCACTTGACGATATTGTTCTATTATAGCTTTAGTTGGTTATTTTGTTCTTTAATCGTGGCATTACATCGCTGAAAAAAGGATGAAAACATTTTATATCGCTTGCTCGACTGTCATACAATATCAATATATACTATGTACATATTTACAGGCATAATATATGTAGCTCACGACATGTGTATGGATGAATGTACTTGAAAAAAAAACTATATTGTTTGACCAAACGTATTATGTTTTATCGAAATGTACGCAAGTTTACGTAAATTCATGAAGGCACATAAGTTTTTTTTAGTGTCCAACATATTTGTTCCATTTTTTAGATCGTGTGGGCTGGTGTTATTGGGGAAACGCAGAGACATAAGAAAATTACGTACGTACACACAACATTGAAGCTTTTACGTTAATCCAGCGAGTAGTATATTATTATGTGTGTTGGAGCTTTGAAAACCGATAAAAAAAGATAATCTCGTTTTTATGCAAGAAAGTAGGGAAATGCTTTTACGGAGGAAAGAAGGGCAAAGTGCAAAATTCTTCGTAAATAATGTAAAATGTTTGGCATATGCTCACTCACTATGACAGGTAATTGGTGGACCGGAGATAAATTCAGTTGCAATATTCGTGGTGAAATTGAGCACTTTGTGTAGGATCCAGGATTTTATGAAAGCAGATTTTTATATCTTTATACCATCATTCTGCCGTTGTAATAAATGGCCGCTGTCCTGAAAATGAGTAAACATAAATGTTATTATATTACAGATACATAGATTGAGCTACAGAGTGTAATTGATGGCAGCCAAAACTGATATATTACCAAAACTCCAGGGAAACGATTATCTGTGTGCCAAGTTTGCGCAAAATCATGGATCAGAGAGAATTTTGCTTGCATGGCTCTGCTCTTCTTCTATATTCACTGCAAAAAAATTCTATCTTTCCATCTGTCAAATTTTTAAAATGTATAGTCAGGCCGGACGGCCAGACCAAGTTTCTACACAAATAATACTGGTAAATAACTCGCGGTCCTAAATAAAATCCACAAAATTGTTCAAGCTGGCTCTCACTGGATTTGACCACCCAACTTATAATTGGGCTTCCACTCCACAAATAGGTCAAATACTAGCATAATACTTAAGATAACCAGGCTATAAGTGTCACGGTTTGGTAATTTCGATTTTGATATGCTTTATAAAATGTGGCGATAAAAATGTGTTATAGATTGAGAGTTTAAATCCTGTTCTCAATGACAAAGTGAACGTACTAATAGTTATTTAGGTATTCGCCCTGCGAGTTCATTGACATGTCATTGTGTAAAAAAAAATATACCTAAACACATTCAATCGATTCTTATGGTGTAATATGTAACATCAATAATTTTGCCGTTTTGAACTTGACAAATTGTACAGTTTTTATTCAAGTATCATTTTAATGATATTTATGATTTTTAGTAAAACAAAAACCCAATTATGTATCTCAAGAGACGTTATACTAACCTATAATTAAGAACAGTTTAAAAATCTAAAATTTACAATTATATTGAAGTATTCTAATGTGCGTATAAAATGGAAAGCACCATTCAATATCAGTATTATTTATTTTATCAAATAAAAAAATTAGTTTTACACTTACACAGATACATACATAACAGTACATATTTTTGAATTATTATTAAATTGAATCAGTAATAAACCTATACACAATAATAGTATTTAATCTTAACATAATTTGCTTTTAGAGTACTCAAAATACTATTCTACTAAATTAATAGAAACATTGTTTCAATGTGTTTCCAACTCGTCATTAATTAACGTACAACGTATGTAGGTGTATACATAATGATGATGAATATACATACGTAGGTGTATACATTCAACATTTATCCCTGATCAGTAATAATATTTATGCATGTTTTTATGACTTTGTATACAAACTCAAAGTAAAGTAAATAAACATTACTTATTTATCACTTTAATTGCATATAATCATACTTATCCATATATGTTCCAGTTTTACACACATTTTTTTACATTTTTTTACTCCAAATTTTCATGTACATTGCAGTTTTAAATGTATTTTTGAATTAAACCGTTATTAGTTTACATCAGCTACTTTGTTTGCACCGTTCATACCTATTATGTAAACTTAAATGTAAACAGGTAGCACTAATACGTATGTAATTTCATGACCGCAGTTTGTTAGCGGGAAAAGAAATATGTCATACCTGTATCTGTATATCTGTATATATATCTGTATATTTGACGGAATTGTTTTTAAAAATACTCTAGAATTTCCAAATTCCATATATTCATCGGAGTTGTATGAAAAATTAACATTATTATCTCACTTGATTATTAATACCCAATACATTTGCATTTCTAATGTAAAAGTAATATTCCACAAAATTCTAATCTAAAAAAGTTAATAACTCAGTCTTCTCCTTTGTCTTTCGCCTCTTTCGTCGAATCCGGTGGTTTTGTTTCTTCCGATTCTTTTGCATTGTCATTACTTTTATCTTCTGAATCTTCTTCAACAACAGGGGAAGATGGAGTATCCTCAGGCTGTGCCGGCGGTGGCGGCGAGGCAACAGGCTCTTCGTCTTGTGGTGCATCCACGATCACAGACTCTTCTGTTACAGCTTCCGTTGGCGACTCTTGTCCCACCTCAGGTTCCACATCAGGCATATCAGAAATTATCACTGATTTGGGTTCTTCTATAACTGGAATTGGTGGCATAGGTATCGGAGCAACTTTTCTCATAGATGTATTGCTATTTTCTCTGCTACTTCTTTTCTCAGCCCACATTTTCTCATCATCTTTTGGAAGTGCATTTTCGGTATCTGCTCAATTTATTTAAAACCATACATTTCATAAATACACAAAATAAAAATAAACAATAGTAGGAATTAAATTTAGGTAACTGGGTTTTCTGCTCATTTATACCTCGTCTATCCTTTTTGTCGTAGTGGTACTCAACGCACATTACGAAGACCAGAATAAGAAAGAAAACGAAGAAAACCACCATCCACAACATAGATGCCACTATGAGAGTTCCCGTCAAACCCGATAGCTGCCATTTGAAGAGCTGCATAAAATATGCACAATGGCGAAAACAGAGAAAGTAGGTATCATATTAAAATTTGATGTGAGAAATGGAAATTTCTTAAAGACTTTTTCTACCGTTTCTTCTTAACCTTTTTAACAGCTCTGGTCAGCACAGTCTCCATGTCCATGTCCGCTGACGTTGTTGTACTTTCACTCATTTTGGAAATGTTATGTAACTTTGTTAACTTTTTGTACACTATTCTAATTTTACGTAAGGAAAATTAATATGTACAGTATTGAGTTCAATGCACTATATTTAATGCATGCAATCCACATCACAAATCACTTGCAACACAATCTTTTGTACTTGAAATTTAAAGCAGGATACAATTTCAAAATTTCTTTTGGAAGTTTTACATTATACTTCTACAAAAATGTAAACATTTTTCGAATTTCAAGTTAGTTTTATATAAGTGACATATTATGCACAAAAAAATTCTGACGTACCTACTTATGTAGCACGTGTGTTTTGGAATATTTGCTTATGTGATAGTGGTTGGAAGAAAACTACTTTCTTTTGGGAACAAGTCCTCATCATATATTATATCGTTGACTTATTCAACGCACTCAGACACTTTCACATGCAAACAAACACAAAAGATGTGACAGGAAACAAGAAAAATACGGAAGTAGGCTGTGTGAGCTTCTCTATTATTTACTCATGACTGATGCAATTGCACCGCCATAATAATAAAGTCAGACAGCACTCAATAACAAATCAACATTTTCCTGTCCTCCTGTATCTTTATCCTGACGGAAAAGAAGAACGAATATTAAAAAAAATTGTGGCTCAATAAAATAAAATGGCAAGAAAAACCATTACGCATACGGAAGCATTAATCGATTTTTTTGTATAGCACATTGGCTTGTGTGTGTATATAGTGACCAGAAAGGCAAAAATTGTGTTTGTTGTTGTATTATTCAAGAAATTGGGTGAACTTTTGTAAATAAATGAGAAATGCACACTTTCTTTTTTATCGTACGTGTATGTATGTATTTATTTAGGTATGTGTGTTTTTGTGTGGCCGTCAATAATATTATTTATTTTTCTGCTTTGTTAATAGCCCCTTGTACGACCACCTTTTGATGATTTCCCTTAAACATACTTACAAGCAGTGGTGTTATATGTTACTCCATTTTTTATGCCGTCACTTCCAAGTTCCAACAACTCTGCTGGTCATTGTCCAATTCCAGAGCATATGACATTTCATAAATTTCCCATGCTGCTTCTGCTGCTGATGATGAAGAGACGGACATAACATCACAAATGAATTTACAACACACAAGAATCCTGTACATGCGCCTATATGGGAAAAATAAACGTCATGAAAATATGTCTGGTGTGTGTGGTGACCTGCGTCGCGTTCCGTTGGTTTGCTAGAGGCTAGAGTATATTTTGGTATTTGACAACGTAATATGGGATGATGAAGGTGGATGTTTGGAACAAGTTCTTATTACGGTGCTTTGCAGTATCTAAACATAAATATGCGACATGGGAAACATGAAAAAAAAGCTTTATTCATTTCAATTGGTTTGGAATACCAAACTTTGCTTTCACGATGTTTATTACCCATATTATGTAGTGGTGCTGGAAAAGTGACCACTGGGCAATTTCTATTGCATTGAAACGTTTTTTTATGAACATGGGGTCTCGGGATGGTATTATGGAATGACCAGTTGGTTTGCGTGCTAGAGGGACAAAACAAAAACGCACATAAAGTAGTAGCGTAAGGCATCAAATAACATTGTATTAATCGTAGCAACTTCTCATTTTTGCAGTAGTAGTGTTTATAGCTTTTGTAGAAGGCTGAACAAAGGAATTACAAAAGTAAAAATGAGTGAAAATTGTAGCACAGAGCTAAAAGTAAATGAGTGTGGCGGCTTGAAAAAAAAACGACAAAATTCTTTAATGGCTTTTCTGGGGACTGGACACATTATAAGGATAATTACTACATGCATATTTTAGATTTCATATCTGGAACATTTACACTCAAACATTATAGTTGTAGGAATCAACTTTTGAGTAAATACATGGTATGAAAAAGTGTCTGTGTAGGTATATATTCATAGCAATAGGGTTCACTTGATGATTGAAGGCCTAGGACACATAAGGATAATTACTACATGCATATTTTAGATTTCATATCTGGAACATTTACACTCAAACATTATAGTTGTAGGAATCAACTTTTGAGTAAATACATGGTATGAAAAAGTGTCTGTGTAAGCATATATTCATAGCAATAGGGTTCACTTGATGATTGAAGGCATTTTTTTTGACATGCAATCCTGGTGTATGCATGTTTATAAATCAACCAACACCTAGGCTCCCACTAAAATGGTCTTGCTTTGCATTAACCATAAGAATTTGAGCAAAATACACCATAATTTTCAACTTAAAAGGCTTGTGGATGGATATTCCATAGCTGGTAACGTTTTTTTATACTACACACACCAAATTTATGTTTAAAAAATATTAAATACTAGTTACATATATTGTACCAAGTAATGCAACTAATATTTTACAAAAAAAATAAACCCAGTAAAAAAGTATATTTTCATGAAAATCAAAATACAAGTTTCGGACCAAAACAGGTGTAATATTCATATGGACTTTATTTCTAGGTATTATCAAAAGAGTAATTTGGGTACATGTCCAAATATTGGATTTTATATGCTCAAAATGAATTGCATATTTTTCCAACTTTTTGTTAAATCAATACGCTTGATATACACACATAAATGAACTCAATCCAGCATCCAAATTCCCATGCGGTTCCACTACAGATGGAAGCTCGTCTGTGTAATATTTTATCACAGTGACATCAAAAACGATTAAAATATTATGTGGTACGGCCAAAGTATAAAGGAAGATTAATCATCTAGTAAAAAAAATGATGCGGCGGATGTAGCAATTAAAACTTGAATATGTTCACAATAAAGTTCTCTTCCGGCGCATGTGCACATGTACTGAAAGAGATGATACAATTTGTCAAAAGTACATACTGATATTATGCCCAATACCCCAGTGCTCATGTTAAATGATGAGTACAATATATTATATGAAAGTCAGCAAAGTGTTGGTGAATGAGTGTGAGAGAACAAGAAGTACGCAAAATAAGGGCATAGCATATATCACATGCTCTATTCAACGTATTTGAGAAATGTACAGTTATTATTATTATAGCCATACATAGTCTTCGTTAGATGACAAACTTGACAAACGCGCACACGTACATTAGCCACACGCAACACATTCAAACGAATCATTAGCATAGCCAGTGAAGATCTTCATTGCCTAAAACTGGGCCATATATCCACTGGATTCCACTGCTATTGTTTTCACAAACAAATAGCAATCAGCACTTATACAAGCACATTGGCATATGGTGAAATGTATTATGCTGCACATTTGACGACAAATCCACTCGTCTTCTTCACTCACTCTTTACTTTACGTGCTGTCAATTCATCTGTTCCCATTGACTTGCAGATGGAGATCAATGAAAAAAATGAGTTAATTGCTTGATAATTAGATGCCATCGATGCATGCATTACGTTATGTCAATGGAAATGTAAGGCGATGCAGTAGGGATTGCACTAGAAACCTCTTAATTTGCTTTCGTCTCATTGATCTGTGTGTACGGTCCGTTGGCAGCAAATATGCCACCACACGAAAGTCTCCGCCAGCATGCTATTTTTATAATGAATTATGGATGTCACGACGAATTCACTCAATTGTCAATTACTCATGATGATGACACCTCAACTAGATACTTTTAGGTATGCCTAATATTATGCTTTATTGGAAAATGTGAGACGTGGCTGAACTCGTCAGTTTTTTTTATTGTTTTCTCTGCTAGTTTTCAAATAGTACATCACTTCAGAAATGTCAAATGTGGTTTAGTTCTGTCCGTATTTTTGTTCACAGTTTATTTTTTAACTGCTAATGAAACAAAGTACTGTAAATGTGAAGAAACTAGTCCCAATTAAAATTTTCTCGTGGCCGTGACACATTCATATCAAAAATTAAAAGTTGTTCATACATGTCACTATTGTTTTCAAAATGAAGCAGGAATTAATTTTTTCGTGGTGTCTGACAAACACATTATTAATTTTAATTAGTGTCGCGACAACAAGTAATAATGTTGTGAGCGGATTAATGAATAAACCTCGAAAGCTCTACTCTGGTTATAAACTTCTTCGTGTTGAAAATATAACTTCAGAATATGAAGACGTATTAATACAAACTTTAGAGCAACGTGATACCGTCCAACTGTGGCGTCTTCCGAAAATAAATGACACCGTGGAAATTCTGGTAGGTCAAAGTCGTCTTGACGATGTGATGGAATTTCTCCGGGAAATTGAAGTGGAAGCTAAAATCATACATAACGACATATCCGTTTTATTAAATGAAGAAAGGGAAAATTATTTGGCGCCCACAGGAAGCCAATTAACATGGAACTCTTATCACGATTATGAAGATATCATATCCTACTTTATGAACAAAACCACTGCAGCTTATTCGTCCCCCGGTCCTTTCCTGAGTGTTGAGATAATTGGGAAATCCGAATTGGGTCGAGACATTTATTTATTCAAAATTTCTAATGATGCACCAAAAGATTATTATCCTGTCGTGGGAGGAGGCGGTGGTAGTGAAGAACGTGCTGTAAAAAAGTTTAAACCTGCTATTTGGATTGATGCTGGGCTTCACGGTAGAGATTGGCTTGCTATTGCCTCATCAACGTATATTTTGGAAAAACTTCTTTCTGGAGATTATAACCATGTACTGGGCAGCTATGATTTTTACATTGCCCCATTAATCAATCCCGATGGTTATCATTATACAAGGACCACGGACAGATTTTGGGCAAAGAATCTTGGGGTGCGAGCAAATGGAAGGGGATGTGAAGGCGTGAACTTAGATCGTAACATGGCCCTGCTGTACCGTGGCGAACTGATGGAAATCTACAGCAAAGGAACTGGAGTAGCTCACAATCCTTGTTCAGATTGGTATGGAGGAAGTTATGCTCATATTGAACCCGAAGTTACAGCCCTCTCGAGAGCGATTTGGGCAAAAAGAGAGCATATCAAGTTGTATCTAAGCCTTCAGTCATACTCCCAAATATGGCTTATTCCCAGAGAAATGGTTTCCAGAAACAATGATTTCGATAAGCTGAAAAAATTGGCACAAGTTGGTAATGCAGCACTTGCAAAGGTGGCAGGAACAGAGTATAACATTTCCAGTTGGGAATACTCTCAAACTGAGGCTCCGGGGAAATGTATTGATTGGATGAAACAAATTGCGGGTATCAAGTACTCTTATGGTGTTAAAGTACGGGATGATGGATCGTCTAGGGGTTATCTTGTACCAGCCAGTGATATTGAACCTGTAGGCGATGAAATCCTAGCTGCAGTTTCGGCAATGGCGTCGGCAATTTAAAAAAATACACATTTAAAATAAATCTATTTATTTAATTTACACAACCTTTTAATTTATTTTTTAAATCATAATTTATTCCAATTTTTCATATTTTATTTATAACAATACAAGGAAATATATAGAGTTATTCTTGTTTTTAGTGCATATATGCTTCCATGATACGCGAAAAATAAAATTAAACCGGAAATTATCGGGATGTTTGAAATGTATAAAAATTGTTTTTGCCTTGACATGAAAAAAAAATCATAAAAATGAAATTGTAGGTTAGAACTAATTAAGCGTTTTACATGTTATTATGACCCTGATCTTAACAACACACTCAGTACCTATAACTTTGAATTCAATGAAAATGGCAACATCAGCAGTACTAGTCATGCAGGCTTTCCAAATTATAAACAGGCTTAGTCACATTCGTTTCAAATTGTATAATATATAATTATAAATAATCTGCATTTATTATTTTTATCAATATAATCACGCGATAGCACTTCCGCGTACGTGATATTTATATTGTTTATTATTTTATTTCTGGCGTCGATGTCTCTACAAAAATTTCCACATCATCGAATTCAGTGAAAGCTGAATAATGATTTGGTGTTTCTTCACTACTATTTCCGTAATGAGTATGAATATACGAACTAACTTTCGACGTCACTATAACTGAAAGGATAATGACGAAAAAGGAGAACAATTAAAGTGACCATAGCTAGGCCGACGGTGAACAATAGAAAGTCTGACTTTGCCTCCCTCTCCCCACATTCAAAGTAGTCAAGGTCCTGATGATAACACATAAATATATAAAAGTGGAATGAGATTTGAAATTTTTCACATGAAAAACCGATTAAAAAAGTACGATTGATAGATAACTTACCATCGTTAGTGCAGTTGAGAGAATTAACGCTTTGCTGACCATGGACAAATCCAGGGGAAAGTTGATACGGTACACGGGATGTTTCGCTTCAATATTGCTGTGGTCTTTTGGATCGTAGCCCTCGCAATCTTTGTGAATTTTCCCATAGGGCCCTCTATTGTCGGGTGTGCAAATGTCAAACTCGGTATTTTTGTAGAAAAAGCAACGGTTCCCATTCACTTTTATTGCAACTTTCCCGTTGGCTCCCCGAACGTTGTAGTCTGGGCCTAGTGTACACATTTTATCGTTACTTCGCGTTGTAGTATTTATTATTGTTAATATATTTTACAAACATGAGAAAGCGCTACTGCAGACTGCTGTAGCAGCAATTAATACAAAATACATATGTGATATATGTAATTTTGGTATATATTGGTGACCATTCATTGATTGACAAACAATTCAAAATCAAAATTTTAATTATTCTTAGTAATTGGGGCAAATAGTCTAGTAATTTACTACGACAGCAGTCATGTGTACAGTGTGTGTATTAAAATGGTATATTTTTACCTTTCCATGCGGTACCCGGGTCTATTCGAATAATTTTGCCGATTCCATTGTACTGAAAAAACTTTTGTCGNGGGTCTATTCGAATAATTTTGCCGATTCCATTGTACTGAAAAAACTTTTGTCGTGAGGACACTATTACCTATAATCAAACAATTATACACGCCTCTACAGTTATAAAATCTGCATAAAGAATGGCAAATGTGACATGTAAAAGATTGTATTTCAAACTCACTGAATCAGATCCGGGTTTACTCGTTAGTGTTAAAATCTCATTACCGGATCTCATATCAAAAATACATAGTTTTAATGCGGTTTTCTTTAGCGACTGGGCGCTCTCTGAAGAGGTTGATATCTGGTCAAATTTTTGCATTACTTTGAAAATGGGTTGGCCGGAAGGGCTAGTTATTTCATAACAATTAGGATTGTTGTGATTACCTGTGTAAAATGAAAAATTCTTCCTGCACACTTTCACGAAATTTTTGATTCTGTAATAACAGCAATACATACCCATAGAGGTATGGTCTACTAACCTTTATCATTATGTTTCATTGTTCTTTGGATCCAAAGCTCGTCGTAATAGTTGAACGTTTCCAACTCTATGGGACAACAACAACAACATAAGTTGGAGTTTTCAATTGAGACCACAAGGTTTTTATTTTTAAAAGAGAAGAAAAAGAAATGCACCTTTGATTTTATCATAATCTGGTGAGTGGATGTTTTCGGTCTGGTACCGAGTTGAGATATCTGAGCAAATGCCAATTAGGTAAGCATATTATTAATTAGACAAAAAATATTAGATTTTGATGCAATTTTAGCAATAATTTTCTTTGAATTTTTCACCTGCTCCCGCTTCCCGTGTTGGTGATGAAGGCGACGAAGTTGCAGGATGCACTGTAGAAATTGAAGTTCTTTTACTTTCTCTCCACTTTAAAATCGTATCTATCCACTTTGTTGCCATTACGGCCATTGTTACACTGAACACAAGAACCTTTAGCAGCTATTATAAGGATGATGAAAACTAAAGTCCTCCAAACTCTTTGGCTTC
>JAHZNC010000220.1:0-21516 GCA_027744095.1 Zhuqinia jingwanae
TTTTCAAAGTTAAAGCATCGTCGTCGTAACTTTAAATTAAATCCAAACTACTTGAACAAAAAAGGGAAACTATCATAATGACAATTTTTTTTAAAAGTACACCCTTAAAGGCAGAAGGACAAAGTATTGTTATTTTTTTTGTACGAATAGGAATAAAACATAAAAAGCATACCTATACTCTATGCACATATTATTATGACCAATGCAAGACCCGGTTCTTATAGGCCCGTATAAATGCTTGTCTCAAGTGTACATTACCAAACTAGTCTACGAATTGAATGGATAAAATCAGATTTAAAAAGAAGGGAAAAAAGTTGAGTTTTTGTTTGGACTAAAAGAAAAGAAAAAAAAAGAAATGGAGAAAGTCTCTCTCACACACACACACACGAATCACATAGTGTGATGTGATAAATCATTCAGGTCTCTCTGTTCCATATTGTATACATATATCCACAACAAGTAAAACGTATTATCTTACATTTCTATCTCCACCCGGACTTATTTTCAATCCCGTATAGACGTCTTCTCCTCCGGTGTGTTTTTTTTTGTGAGTGGTATATAGTGGCTGAGTGTGTGTGACCTCATAGTATACGTGTATTACAACAAGGAGCAGCGTACAAAATTTTATTTTGAGATTTCTAACCGCACAATAGGTTCTTATGGGCTCCCATTTTTTGCTTGCATATCTCGACAAGAACTTTCATTTCACGTCTCCATTCTCCTTAGCAAATACACTCCAACTTTTTTTTTTCTCTTTTTTTCTTTTCCTTCTCTGCTGCTGTATATAGTAGTATGGGTAGTTATGTGGCAATCGCAGCAGCAGCAGTGGTGATGGTGGTAGTAAGTGCAACACCTTCTTTAATAGAGAGAAATTACGTGCTCTGCGTGAAGTGCGAGCCAAACTGTGGAATTGTACGCCAAAAAAAGATATAGTTGTGTGATAATAAAAGTTACGAGATGCCTAGAAAAAAAAGTATAGTAGTGCAACGTGTGGCAAACCTTTTTGCTGCAGCAAAAGAGGAGTATATATAGTTGTAGTAGTAGTAGTAGTAAAGGATGGAGCAATCATTGCATTCACAATGAAATTGGATGTTGGATAAACGACCAAAATCAGGGAAAAGATTTTTTTCTTTATGATTGGTTGCATGCTCACATATATATGTACCTAAGTGTAATATGTACATAGGTACCTATGTAGGTATACTTATAACTTATAATACATATGTATACATGCTTGCATTCAAAAAATAATAATTTGAACATGAACGTTTACATATCTTTTCAAATGTGTGTATTATGTTTCATCAGAACTGGGTGCACGCAATACTAAAACTGCCAGTATATAAAAAATGGTGAGGAGAAGAAGAAGAAGAAAAAGTAGCCAAAAAGATGATAAAATAGGCGTGCATGTACTCTTGTAAAAAAGCATATTATTATAGTTGGTAGACATGAGCAAATATAATAAATGTATTCTTTTGTGTGGTTTTTTTGGTTTGACACAAGCATCTATATACTCTTTTTTTGTACAAAATACATAGGAGGTACAAAAATTACAAAAGAGGTGTGCATATATACATATAATATATTTTATAAAGCGTTGTTCGCCAAAAAAAGGGGAGAAAATTTTGTAAAAAAAAAGTGTGGTGATGGTGAAGGTGCAGTATATACCAGCTCCCATCTTCTCCACTCGACCGCAATGTACCAATTATCATAATTGACTCCTCCATTTTACCCGCATTGTATTGGAAGGCTGTAACTGTTCACCCAGTGAATGGAATAGATGTGGCAATTTACTCTTGATTGCTATGCTCATATAAATAGGTATTCTACTGTACAAATGGAGTTTCTATCCCCGCTCACCACGAAAAAACGAAGATTTTTCTAATGCAAAGAAGCCAAGCTTCTATCATGAAGGGTAGTATATGAAGTAGTGGTCGTGGTTGTAGTAGTGCAAGAAGAGAAAGAAGGAGCAAGATGGGAAGGTAATATTCAAGCCACGATCCAATAAATTGTACAATTTTCCGAATCGCGTATGTCTAATATAATAGAAATTATCATTCTTTCTGGCATATGAATTGTAGGGAAGGATTTGTGAATGTAAAATGAATAATGATTCTCATCATCATCATCACCTTTTCAATTTAGCACAATGGATTGCTTAAAATTAGCTAGTTTTTTGGGGATTCTATAGGACTACTCACACAGACATCGTTTATCATATATGCACATATTATATATTTAGATACATACAACTGATAAGGGTGGAAAATGCTTACAAAAACAGCGTGTTTCGTAAAAACGTTTCTAGAGATGTAAGGGGAAAGGGCTACGAGAAACGTAGAGAAAAGTAGTAAGTTTTGCATGCGGTCTTCAAACATGGAACGTGTGTGTTTTGATGTTCTACCTATGTTTTTATACGGTTGTAAACGTGTGTGTGTTCTCATATTAGTTGTTGTACTCACGTTTTGTGAAAGTGAATGAAAATAACTGTGGAATGAAAACCGAGAATTTGCTAGATCGAATTGATGTGGGCGGTGGTAGTATTTATAGTTATTATTATGTAATATTTATTAGCCCAAAAGAATGTATTTTGGTGAAGCAACCAAGTATATATTTTCTGTCGGTTGGTTTGATGCACGTGCGAGGGACACTGATGGGTAGAGAATCTATCATATTATTCCATAATATTCCCGTCCAATAATCATTTAACTAATTGTAATAAGCCAGCGACTCGGAAATGCTTGATACGAGAAGATTTAGATGTGTAAGTTTATAAGGTAAATTATTAATGTGACCCTGTATCTATCGCTTGTTAGTAAAAAACTTGTAAACAACCAATACCGCTTACACGTGGGCATTTATATATTTCACAAAAACAAACAGATTTTTAGCGCCTTGGCATTGTATGAAGGTCGGGTAGTATTATGAAATTTGTTTATTCTTCCACTTTCCTTCCTCATTTTGTATGTTTGCCATTGTAAAGATTGTCAATAAAATAATAAGAGATTTTGCGTTGCATGCGTGCCTGATCGAGACAGCGATAAAAGCCGACTAAAATATTTACCCCTTTGTCCAATTTCAATCAGCAAATGAAAGAGAATACCATAATTCCGCTTGTAGCCAAAAAGAATCAATTACCCAAATTGTGGGCTATAATATATAACAAATATAATGTGTGATATTCTGATTAACTACATTAGCATAGTAAGCGGTAGCTTATTTGAACGGCTATTTTGTACAATTGTACTATAAACTAAGTATAAATGCATTTCAAAATGAATTTTGACACACAATCAATAATGAAGGGATTTGACACAAAGTAAAAGTACAACGATGCTGCTTGAATTATACGGCAGTAAATGACGACGTTGGAAATAGATGTTATTCTGAAAGCCATGTACTTTTCATCTTTAAAGTAGGACTCAAGTACGGCATATTTCCACAAAGTAAAAGTACAACGATGCTGCTTGAATTATACGGCAGTAAATGACGACGTTGGAAATAGATGTTATTCTGAAAGCCATGTACTTTTCATCTTTAAAGTAGGACTCAGGTACGGCATATTTCCCGTCATACTGTGAAGTTTTAGTCATATTTTTCCATTTAGATGCTCTTAAAGAATCATCTGCACAAGTGAAGAATCCAAATTCGTTAAAGAAAAAAATTAACGGCGTTTTTTTCTTACCAAAAGTTACAATATAGATTTCTCTTTCATTACTCAGCACCAAGATTTTTCTTGTAGTGATATATATGATTCTTAATAGAAAGCTTTTGCTCATTTTTATATTATGTTTAGGATATTGAACTCGCCACACATCTCTGATTTTTTAAACCTATTCTTTCTGCGGTGCAAGATTTCATAGCAAAACTGATTTCACAGTGATCCCCTCTTCCCCTCTGCAACATAATATCATACATTGCGGAGCATCAACAGACATGATATATGGCCGGAAGGAGGCATCTATGAGTTTCCGAAATTCCATAGGGACCTTTTCTCGTACACACACAGAGCAAGTCACAGTTGTGCATGCATATGGCATTGTATATGGTTCGTGTCTGGTAACATGTAATTTTAAACCAAATCTCTCTTTTTTCTTTAAATGTCGACTCTCCTCATGCACAAAAAAATAACACAAGAGAGAAATGTGTGATGTATGAACTAATATTTGTTATTCGGCCCGTCATTATTACGCAGATAAATAGTGACGCGCCTTTGACTAGAAAAGGATTTTGAAAAAGAGACCTCTAACTGTTACTTCCACAGAAAAATAGACATCATATCACATATATGTATATGCATGTCAAAAACGAATGCAGTATTGATGACAACGCTAAAAAGAATTATAAAAGAAACTTTTCTTCCATATATTAGAAATATGTAGGGATATTGTATGTGCTGATATATGAAGAAACTAATAGGTTGTCCTATTATTATCTCAACTTTCAAACTGCCATATTAGTGCCCTGTTTGGAAAAGGATGGTATAGAACAGAGATGTTTGCATAAAAAGGCTGCAGAAACGAAACTATGTAGGTTTCCCTACGTATGTATATTTGCCCATGTCACAAAAGACAAAGTAGGAAAGAAAGAGTGTACAATGTTTTTTGGTTTCATCATCATGAATGTATATGTTCATTGGTTACAAAATGCTTGTTTTTGTCCTCGGTAGCAGCAGCAGTAGCAGCAGTGTGGAGAGTGAAGTGGGTGAACTTTCACTTGAAAATGTCTGGAGTAGTCTTTAGTCAGTCAGGCAGGCAGGTTTGTATGCATGCAGCCGCAGCAGCAGTCTCATTTCTTGTGAAAATGGTCGCTCTCTCTCTCTCTCCCTGTGCTCGTCATCCTGCATATAAATATAATATGTACCCATGTAAGTATGTATATCACCACTATCCTGTGTGTTTTCTGAGGAAAATGTGCTGAAAAAGAAAGAAAGTTTGACTGTTTTTGAGTGACTGGAGCTTGGAAGAAAGAAAAAAGAAAAGGAAAGAAAGCAATATCAAGATGGAGCATTATTATTATAACGATAACTAGTTCCAAGAAACGATGTAAATGCAAACGAAGCAATTGCGTCAACTACAATATGTCGTTAGCATATTTTTGGACGTATGAAAATAATTCATCGTTCATCGTTACCATCAACACATTGTCTCCTTTTTTTTAAAGAATCCTTTCACTTAAAAAAGTTTACATGAAAAAATTTGCATTAGAATAACCGTGATATTTCGTAAATACTTTTTTCAAAGAAAAAAACCATCCTGCCATCTGTCAAATTTTAGACAAGCTGTTCAATCAACCTAGAGTGAATAACAACTGAAAGAAGGATCATTTTTTTGAGACGAGTAAAAAGAGCAGACAAATGAGGAGCTTGAATCACTCAAGCATATGAATAGCATGGCTTAAAAACGGTATTGCTACTCGTATTATTTTTGTTTTAAAAAAAGTTGCAATACACAAAGCTTAACGACCCATGCATTTGTGTATACCTATATGAAAGTTGATGTGGCGCTTATTTTGCCGTTTTTTTCTCTTTGCCCAAAAAAACATACTTGAAACCTTTTGAGCAAAAGTAGTAGTGACCAAAGAGTGAGAGAGAGAGAGAATGACCACTTCTCATGAAATTCTTTGTTTGATCAGACCGTGTTGTGCTTGGACACTTCTTGAAGAATTGGCTACTTGTATGTATGGGCACTACACTTGTTGGTGTGAGTATGTACACGTTCCGTTATCACCATTTGTCAGCAGACCAACTGGAGACGACACTTTGATGTTCGATGGTGGAACGCAGTACTAAATGAACAACAAACAGCTTTCATCAATATGAATTTACTAAAATAGCTAGTCCTATTCTTTCCCTGTCATAAAAGGAGTGTGTTGTTGTTGTTAGGAAGAAAATTTACGAAAGACATTTTTTCCCGCTACTTTGTTTCATGACACAAAAGAATAAACAAAGCGAAACAAAATGTAATGTAGATACACATATGCATATACAAGCGTGTTTTAAAAAGGCAAACTTCAAAATAAAATGGAAAGAAATATACGACACACTTGGTTAGTATGTATGTGGTACATTTTTTTGTCTGAATTTTACAATTTACGCAGACATAGTTGAGTAGGTCATCACATCATTGATTTTGCTCTCTGTTCTGACTGAGCACGAAAAGAAAATTCTGTGAAACATCCTTGTTTTCTTATTTAGGTATACCTTAAAGAATGTTTTTGAGACATTGAGCTAACTGGGAGAAGAAAAACAATCTGCTAACATGCTTTCTTCTATTTCCCACTAAAACATAAGAGGGGATTTATTAAGGATGGATATTTGGATATTATGTAACGCAACTTTTTTTGGCTTTGTCAAGTTAGTCTGTGCATCCGTCAAAAGAAAACTTTCTCGCGCTCTAATTAGCTAGTAATCTTATTCATTTTCAGCTTGTTATAAAGTTAGAATTGCTTTTATTTTATTTTTGTCTTTTAATTTAAAACCCAAACTTGATCACATCAAATAAATACGCTATCAGTTTTTGTTATTTTGCTTTAAAAGATTTCGTTGATTTTTTAGTTTTCTTTGCTATCTTAACCCATTTTCCCAAAACAAAAATTTACAAAAAAACCTCGTATTCCATAAAACACAAGAAAGAAAAGCAATGAAGCTGAATTGATTTTTTTGGCTATAGTATTTTAGCACTTTTTTAAGGACACGCACATAATACAACACAAAAAGGTAAAGAGATACTTTTCTTTCATGGCTTTAAAAAAAAAGTGCTGTCAGTTTCATCCTCGGAGTATAACCTGAAGTATTTCTGATACGAAAAAATATACTTTCACTTTTCTAAACTTGAACACTACTGCAATTGCTTGAATGAAACCCGTTTCATACCAACCAACGACAAAAATAAGATAAAACAAAATGTAGAGAAAGGTTACATTACAATACCAACAAGAGCAACAACACAACACACATTTATACAACAAAGATTTGTTCCCTACTTTTTTTCACAAAATGTGAAAAAGTAAAGAGATATAACCTATTTTCAGTACATTTCTTTCTTTCTTTTTGCAGCTTACCAACAAGGACATTTTTCGGGAAAGGCAATCTATACAAAAACTTGTGTGACTGGACAAAAAAAGGGAAAATGTGGACTAAAATACATTCTTTTTCCCATTCCACAACAAGATACAAACAAACCTCACACATTTATTGCATCTCCTCTCCACCACCGTCAAACCACCACCGCTACCGTCATTTTTAAAAGTGCGCAACTTCCCAACGACGAGGACAACAACAAAGCAACAAAGGACAGTGAATATAAAGGACAGGTCTTTTTCGTCGTCCCTTTCTCTCTCTCTCGTCGTTGGAATGATAGTTACTGTCAACGGTTGTGAAATAGTATATATTTTTTTTGTGGTATTAGTGGTGGTGCAGGAAGGAACAGTACATTGACCGGTCTCCTTGATATCTGTATTCCCAATCCTATATGCCCTATTTTTTCTGTGGGTCCTGCTTCTCCTTTTTTTCGTCTCTCTATTTTCTTGTACAGACGGTTTATTACTGCTATTTTGCCAATTGTAACGCGATGACGAACCAACCAGCAGAGCAGCAGCAGCAGCAAAAGTGGAAGCACCAGCGAGGAAAAATATAGGCAAGTTATGACTTTCATGGTGAGCAACCACCACAACACACAGCAGCAAAACTAGTTTTCTTGTCTCGATACTTCCTCTGCCACTGTCTTTTATTCCTTTTCCTTCAAAAATTCCCCTTTTTTGCTTCTGTTATAAACAGATATTGCATTTGAAGAGGAGAGCAAAAAATATTATATGTATATTATAATATATGCCCACTTTACTTTGCGACGAGGACGACGGCTATGTCCGAAAAACATTTTTGGCCTATCACCACCACCACCAGCAACATACACAACAACCTACTCGTCATAATAAGAGGAAACTAAATCTTTTTACCATCGATAAATGGAGACAAGTTTTATATGCACCATACTTTTTTTCTCTTTTGTATGCTTTGCCATGAATTGATAGAACAAACACAGGCTGTGGGTGTGTGTGTGAACTCTTATAGGCTTATAATAAACAAAGCAGTAAATTATATTTACTGAGGGATTATAGGGGAGGAGAAGTGCATGCACTTCTTGCATACACTTCTGCTCTACTGCTCGGCTCCTGCTACAACATACTAGTTTGTGTCTTTTCTGAGTGGTGGTAGCCTGGTGAAAGCAGGAATAGTAGTTGTTTGAGTTACGACAAAAAAAATATCTTGATGATAGGAGGACAATTGAGAGATAAGCAGTACTTATGAGAGTGTAGCACGTAGCAGTGGATGTATGAGTATTAGATGCGGATATTCAAACTGCATACTATAGAATATCAACGAGTTGGAGTACATAACATGTATAGAGTGTGGTGTATTATGAATTTGCGTGTGTGTGGTGAAAAAAAACGAAAATATGTTTAAGTGACTGTGAATATGTGTATATGTAAATGTATGTATGTATGTTGCTGAAGTGGGCCAAAGAGAGACAAGAATCAGCGATTTCCTTTTTGTTCTCTGGATAGGGATGTGGTAGCCGGAGAAAAGGGAGCAGTGGAAAAATAGCGTAGTAGTACATCGAAGTCCCTACATTATCTTATAAGCTGTATCATATGGGCCAGTGCTACAACTTGTTCTAAAAAGTGACCATCATGTTGATCCCGGTTGAAATCCTCTGGATTTTATTTCTGCTGCTGGCCCAACCTCAGTTGCTGTGGTCAATGGGCAGCAGACTCCAGCAACCACAGCAGCAGCAGCATCAGCAATGGAGCTCTCGAGTGGTCTCCACGAAATCTGGCTCTGTGAGAGGTCTGCTTTTTCAAAAGGCTGGGTACGAGGGGGTCGAAGTGTTTCTTGGATTGCCATATGCATCCGCACCTGTCGGCTCATTGAGACTTATGCCACCAGTGAGTGGTTCCCCGTGGACTGGGACGAAAATGAACTCTGAACCAGCCCCAGTTTGTCCACAAGTTCTTCCCAATATTGCCAATGAGACAGAAGCGCTCAAGAGAATGCCAAGAGGACGACTTACACAGCTCAAAAGGTTGCTCCCTATGTTGCGCAACCAAAGTGAAGACTGTCTATATCTTAATTTATATGTGCCACTTTCCGGTAAGTTTGGTTTTTTAATTAAGCGACTAAATAATAATAATAATAATAATAATAAAATAATTATAGATTCTAATTATGTATAGCATTGTTCTTTTGGGTATGTACCAATGGGGAAAAAGAGAAAGGTATTTTATCGTCATTTTATATACAAATTCTTTTCTTCAATAAAATACAGTCAAACGGATGGAGTGACAGGTGGTTTTAGTGGCTCAGTAATACACAAAAACCTTGTCAGTTTAAATTAAATTTGTCTTCACTGTTGTCTCCTTTCCCGTTAGCAATTTTTCAATTTGTGAGAGTCCGGTGACATCCTGACACTTGAAAGAAATTCCATTTTAGTACTACTAGTCCAAATGAATAAGGTAACTGGGCATGGCGAAGATAAATTTACAAGAGTTAGTAAAAAAAGTTACTACATATTGTTTGCACCCCCATTTTATAATGAAAATACACATCAGATTGAAGACACAACAGCTCAAAAAAACAAGATAAAGTTTAGGGACTATTATGTCGCACATTCACACCATGTGCCTGGTTTGATGACATTTAATACCTGTCTTTACACTTGTGAATAAACCGCAAACCTTGTGAGAGCCGCATCCCACGCAGGAAGTAGCAGCGAATTCTCGATGTGAACTATAAACGCACCCGGATGATACATATATACATGAATTGAATTGGAGTAGTAGTAGTATTTTGTTGATAGCCATTTTTTTAGCAACAACATCGAGATATTTTGTTTCAATGTTTTAGTGAAATAGCAGGGGTGAATGAATGGACGCATTCATGCATAGTTGGTTTTAGATATCAATGTAAAACTTACTAGACTTTCACTTGAATACTTTTAGCCTCGGGCAACTTTTTTTTTCTTCAATTTATGTAATGTCTTGTCTACTTAAGTTAAAATGGTACATGCGGCAAATTCATTTACTCACTTTGAACAAATAATAATAAATGGAGGCACAAAGAGTGTTTACTGGCATTACTAAACCATGAAATAGAGCACATCACGACATCACACAAAGTGTAAATTATATAAATATATCAAGACAGCCAGGAAAAACTTGTTCTCTTCTCCTTGCCTTTCCCTTTGCATATATATGACGGCTCCAAATTGACATAAAAAAAAGTGGGAAGGAGTAGTAGAAGCAGTAGTAGTAGTTGTTGGGTTGAGTGAGTTAGGTGGATGCTGACTGGAGCACACACACATATCTTCTCTACCATTTTGTGTGGTAGAGGACATCTTTTGAAACAAACTTTTAATGAGTTTAATTCTAAATGACAAGTCATTGCAACATTCTTGTGGTTTTGTCAATCCCAAGGGAGCTCATCATCGTGAAGCAGAGGGTAGATAGTAGTATGCATTGGCACACACACAACACAACACACAACGAACCCAGCATCAAAAGGGCAAAATGAATGGGACTCAAAACCGAGTTAAAGACTACCCACACCATCACCACACCGCATCTCTCCGTCTCCCTCTCTCTCTCTCCTTTTATCCCTGTTTGTACAAAATGTAATACAAATTGTATATACGATGTGCTTTATTTGTTCTCTTGTTGTCTCGACGTTGTGTGTGCGTGTGTGGTAGCATTTTCATTCGTTTTCAACGTCGAGAGGACGAAAGTGACAAAGAAGATGTATGGTAGTGATGATTATAATCCTTTTCCCGAGTAATAGGCAGACAGGCTAATGCTGTTGCAGTTTGTACGAACAACTCTACTATAAATACTATATATTATTATGGAGCACAGAGCAAAAGAAGAAAAAAAATGTATTCATTATTGCTAACTAAGCAATGGTGCTTTTCTGGTATCTTTGAAGTTATTAACTGTTGTAAGACGTGTGCGGAGGTAAACTTATGTAGAAAAGGGGAAATATGGGAGAAAGTAAAGTGAAATGAAACCTCTGTCTGTCTGTGTCTGTGTGTTTGTATGCTTTTCTCTGTATTATCATGAGCAATCAGCATCATCATCATCACGTTTGCATGAAAAACGAGTCAACTGTAAAATTCAAAAGGTTGAAGAGCGAATAATATGAATTAATCAGTAGACTGATTGGAGCGAGTGAACTGTATTGCATGGTGCCCTCACTCATCACACACACACACAAACACACTTGCTTTTTGTATATACATTTTAGTGAGTACCACTAATAAAGCAGAAAATAGGGGGAAAGGAGACAAGCAAAAGTTTGTATGTGTGTGTGCATGTATTATCCATCAATATGCATGCATGATGAACTTGAACTTTGGTTAAATTGCGTGTTTGATGGATACCAACAATATACCATAGTGTGTAGATATGCATATCAAAAATTACATTTGTATTGCATGAACAGAGAATAGTCATTGGGACGTCTAATTTAGAAAATTTTGAGAACTGAGAGAAAATAATTTCTTCAACCATAAAAATTAATAAGTAGTAGTTCAATCCATCAAAAATTGAATTGAGCAATTTCAACACACAGCCTGGCAAACAAACAAACTAGCTTCATGCATGCATTTTCACATAAATAGGGAAAATTTT
Source organism: Zhuqinia jingwanae (assembly GCA_027744095.1). Classification (NCBI taxonomy): domain Eukaryota; kingdom Metazoa; phylum Arthropoda; class Collembola; order Entomobryomorpha; family Paronellidae; genus Zhuqinia; species Zhuqinia jingwanae. The sequence goes on from JAHZNC010000220.1 coordinate 11,683, forward strand.
CTTCCAGGATAAAATGGTTCGTGTGTGCACATTTAAACTTTTTAAAGGTTCGTGTGTATTATTGAGTTCAAATTGGATTGGAGAATTGCTTAATTGAACCTTATACATGATTTCTTGATAAATTGCCATGATTTAACTTTTATTAAAAGGGTCAATTTATTAAACCTCAATTCTAGGGTAGTAGCCAAAAGGTGGAAATCATGCGATATTATGTTTTTGTACCATAATAAAAAAATGTAATAATGGTTTGTAGAAATTTCCAGTTTGACAGGACAAACAACGTTTAGGCGATGAAACACAAAATTTTGACATCAACACTGGTTCACCTGTCTATTGTGATGGGTTGATGATTAATCATTATAATACGTGCAGTGTAGAAGTAGTAGGCGAGTATTGTGGAGAACTTTGCTATTTTACGGGGAAATATGCTATTCATCAAAAATCAAATATAATTAATTGTTGTACTCATACTCCCATGCACATTTAAATTCAACCTATCATATCATAACTACTCCATTCCATACACCACATTAAAATACCTACCTTTATATTTATAAAATAAATAAGGTGCTTTTATGCGATGCTTTACTGGTTGCTATACTCCAACACCAAAGCACATGCATTTAAAATATTGATAAGAAGTGAATGAAAGTCAAGAGTAATTCTTGACTTTTATTATGTGAAAGCTTTATTCGCTTTTGTATTATTTTTTTTTACTACACACCTTAATTTTTTTTCGCTGCCACTCCAACGTGATAGGTCATAATTTCTCATGATTTATGGTCAGTCTTTATTCTCGTCGTCGTCGTCGTCGTGTGTCCTTTGTCAACGTGTTATTATTATATGCATTGTGCCACGTAGTATAATATTTTTTATTATGTTGCTTTCGACACAAAAAATATATAGACGGTGAATATTGGAATGACTTTTCCTTTATCCTCTGGTATAATAAATACGGGTGTGGTGGTGGTGGTAGAGGTGGAGGTGTCTGTAAGCGACCTGCACACTATAATACTACGCACATAAAAAACAAATTATTTGACTCCTTTCGCCCTTCTATCACAACACATGTTTGATTCAAACAAAAAAAAGCTTGTGTGTGCCGTTTTTTGGAATTTTTACTGCTTTCCGATTGAGCAATTTTGGCACACATAATATTTAAAAAACTCATAATATAATACAATCACACACACAATCACATGTAGCCACCGTCACCACTACTACCACCACCATCATCACACATCTCGTTATTTTGTATGTATACCTAATGTACATATTATTACATATATTATATGCACAAACCTTTTTTTAAAGACAAGACGCCATTTTTTCTCTCTATCTCGTCATTTTGAAAGCATAATTCTTATTTTCATAATATTATATAGCTATTGAAAAATCCTGCTATTTTGAAGTAGTAAAAAACAGAGATTTATGCTGACTTGGATTTTTATCTTGGACTCATGCATAATACAAATGAAGTACACTACTACTACGTATGTAGTACACATATTGTATACACGTTAGTTAGGTATGTACACTACAAAAAAGTGGTTCTGTTTTTTACTCTTGCTTTCTCTCTTGAGAAACGATAAAAAATATACATCGTGGTATAATTCATGAAAAAAGGAGAAAAAAAGTCTCTCCAGACCAGGCCAAGATGCGCTTAACGGGTTGATGTTTGCCGCTGTGCTAACTTTACTGCTTGTAATATATTCGACATTTTTTACTATGCTTTTTTTGGCTGTTACCAGACGGACCATTTTGCAGTTTTTGTACGAAAGGGATACATATAATAATATAATGTGCTATTGATACCTATTTCCTTCTTACTTTATTTTTTTTTGTTACTAGACTACTACTATTACTACTGCGATGTATATCATGTGCATGGTGGTGAGAATTGCAAGACAGGAAATGTTGCAGTCGTGAATAACGAATCCAGGAAAAACATTTCCAGCTCATTTGCTGTCTCTTCAACCAGATTAATGCGGGGATGATGCTTGGCTCACATAGAAATGAATGAATGAATGATTTCTTTAGAAAATAAAGAAAATAAAGAGGGAGAAAAAAGTATTGATAGCGAGAAAAAAAGAATGAGAATAGAAGGGGAAAAACCGATGAATAAAATTGCATATACATACAGACATCCAGATTTTTTTGCTTTCTTATATTTTCCTACATTTTGTGTACACACGAGCTGCACGGCGGCGTGATAGATGAATAAATTATGTTCAGTGTGTAATATGTGACCAAAACACAAAGAGAAAGAAGACAAAAATTCTTTTAAAAAAATTATAAATTTAAAATAAAGCTTTCAAGTAGAAGATATGAAATAAACATTAAGAAAGCTGATGGTTTCATATTTCTCATGACATTCTCTTGACATGGTTTTGAGATACAAAATTAAAGTATAATATGCATTTATTATCGCTACACCTACCTATACATTATTCACATTAACCCCGTGTCCTATATATGTATGTATATAATGGCGCTAAACAGGTTAACAAAATTATTATTCCTTCAAAAAAAGAAGCAAAATATTTATGATATGAGGCCATTTCAAAGTTGGAAGATTATTATTATAATAATAAAATAGTAGCACCACCATGCAACCCATAACCCAACTCCTCTCATTTCTCAAGCGCTCCACAAATTTCTTGTGGCATCATCATTTTAATTCTATATGAGAAAAAAAGCAACTGTCATAACCATTACCATGATCATCATACCAGTTTTTACACAAACGTTGCATGTGAAAAAGTCGTATAAAATATTTCGCTCGTGAAAAAGAGCATACATATTATCAGACATCACTTTTTTTGCATCAAGCAAAGCGCATAATATTGCGCTGTGTGCTAATGAAACATGCAGTACGTATCTTTGTTCTTCACAACAGAATAGCTACAGCAAGAAACAGTACAGTGTCTGTAGCCTTCAGTTTAAATGGTGATGCTGCTCCTTCTCTGTTTTTCCTTCCTCTGGTAAACTATAATATGCATCGCATCTATATTTTATCATCCTCATTTGGCAACAAGAACACATCCTTTTTGTGCAAACATGCAGTCGCATCAGTAGTAGTAATAGTAATAATGGTATGATATGATTGGAATACACCAGAGATGAAAAAAATATATTGTGGAAGATGGAAGCTACTACAACAACACGGATGTTACAAGTCCTATTGCTGGCTGAGTGACGCTTATGTAGAAATTATTCGAATTTGTAATCCGTCCGCTGTGGCGGCTGCTCGGAATCTTTCATTTTTTATGAAATGTGTTTGAGTGAAATGCAGAAGTGAAACCAAGTTTGAAATTTGTACAAAAATAAAGATGAAAAAACCTCGAAAGGGTATACATACAACAATAATAATAACTGAGCAACAGCAGCAGCGGACACACGCCACAACAAAAACAACGACAAGTTGACATACACTGAACCGAATTGAATATAAAATAAAGGATGAAAAGAGGAACGCGACGAAGCGGATAGGAAAATAGAAAAGAATTCTCCGCTCGTGTACATCGTTTTGCTTGCATAGGATTCAATTCAGAAAAGGCACATAATAACGTTACGTGTGCACTTTACAAGAATACATATGCTTTCATCATCTTGAGCAAAAAGTTTACTTTAAAGCTACAATGCCGTAGTATAAAGCCAACAACAACATGGCAAAGTGGTGGTGAAAAAAAAATCTTTCAAAATTGGGATCCAAGGTTGGGAAAAGTTAAAGAGAAATTGGAAAGGAACGAAGAAGAAAAAGAAAAATGCTGCTGCTGCTGTTGTGTGTGAATGTAGTTACGCAAAAGTATGTCTCGTACTTATTATTATTATTTTGTTAGCGGATATATAGAAAAAATGTAGTTACTTTTTGTAGTAGTGTGCCTGTGGGAAGCATATAAAAATATATACAAGTGTCCGTTGGTGCATGAAAATTATTATTACTATGATTATTATTATTATTGTGGAAGATTGCTTTTTACACACTTTTTTTAACGTGGATGTCTTTTCTTTTTATATAAAATCCCTTTTTAGCGCTTTTCTTCGTCAAAGCATATAAATATTTTAACAAGCAGAGAAAACTTTTTTTTTCACGTCCGCCATTTTCTGTCGCCGCATCTGCTCCTACTGTAGTAGTAGTTGTTATCGTTGTTGTTATACTACACATGATGCTTCTACTTCCTCTCTTTCCCTCCTCCATTTTTGTTTAGGGATACATTGTGTCGTCTCTGTCCGTACGGATTTAGTATGTGTAATAATTTAAATTCAGCTATTGTTTATTTAAGCCTCTTGTCATAAAATGTCATGAAACGCTTTTGTTTTTCAGCCGAGAAAAAACTATTTGCAAGAAGTGAAGAGAGTAGAGTGTGTGTGGCGGTGGTGGTGGTTGGTAGTAGTACCGGTGTGTGTGTTGAAGCGCGAGCGTTTGTGATGTATGGAAAATGTTAACTTTTTTTTTATTCAACATGAATGTATCTATTTATACCAAGAAGGGGAAAACAGGAACGCTTTTAGCTTCTTTTTCTTCGTTGCAAAATATAAATTCCTCACTCATCTTTTCATCTTCTTTCGCATACCATTTTATTTTTCCCTCAGAGTACTCGATGGATATTGTAATGTTGTGTTGCATGTATTTAAAAAATAATAAAAACACCAAAAGACGATGCTTCTCTTCTGCCCATTTTTAATATCTGTCAGAAAATAATGAAAGTGGAAACATTACACACTGTTCTTTTTGAGATTCATGATTATTTAAGAAAAAGCTACAAGTATAATAAAATGTCTGATAATGTGGGCATTTTGTAGTTCTAACTGAACACTATATAATAATAATAATAATAATAATAATAATACATTAATAATGTGTGCAAAGCAGAAGGATGATGGGTTGTCCTTCTTCTCTCAAAAAAGAAATTATTGATGACGGAAGTTGTCGAAAAATAACAAAACTTCGCATCATCATGACTTTTGTACCGAAATTGTCGTCTTTGTGTGTATATTATATTCTAGAGATATGTTATGCATATATTTATGTACCATACCTATGTATGTATGTATTTATGTATATTACATCACCACACAAGACTTTGGAATGACTTGTGCTTTTTGTTCTTTCTCTTTTCCTCTCTCTTCTTATCTCAAAGTAAGTAACTTTCCCAAGAAAAGTCCTTCCCTGTCCTTCCAAAAACTGACTTCTTTGTATTTTTCCCGAAAATTGTTGTCCGCGTGTGTATTCCCCCATCAACTTTATACACGGTTCCCTACCCTCCATACTAACAAGTTTGACACAAATGAAAAGACAATGGAACCGCGCTGCCCTTTTACGGACTATAAATTCAGACAAGTCGATTATCCTCCTTCATATAATATAACTACATAATGTACAACAACCACGCTGCAAAAATACCTCGCTATGCTACATAAAATACATACATGGCCAAAATAAAGTAGCAAACCTTTTATCTATCAAAGAACAATACAAAATTTATAGTTTTCTTGTGTTTCACAGAGAGAGAGAGAAAAACCTTTTTGACTCTGCATGTATACGCTACGCATGAGTCGTCCGGAATGAAAATGAAAACTTTTTTCTTTGAATGCCACAAAACCCCAGGACGAGTTATTAGAAGAAGCTGTGAGCTTGTATGTGTGTAGGTATATGCATGTATACGTGTATCTTTTTTAGTTAGTGACAGATTAGTATCAACTGTCCTCTCCTCTTGTCACCAGAGTTTGGGAAATACTAACTACTCCACAGTGTACTTTGTCTCTGAAATATTATGAGGATTTCTTGCTAAACAATTCTTGCTGAAAGTAATCATCATAAATGGAAAAGAAGTTGAAAACTACTTTGAAGACAAGGTAGAATTAATTCGACACGTAACAAACAACTCACAAGAGACACAGCAGACTCTCCCAAAAAAAACGATAGAGAAACAGAGAGAGAGAGAGAGGAGCAAAAAAAAGAAACATCTGTTTTTGATATGGATTTAATGATAATACTGACAACTCAAAAGAAAAGTTTAATACTGCCAAAAAAAGAGGAACAGAAGCAATCGAAGAAAAGAGATCAGGAGGAAAAAAACGTTAACTGAGTACCATGCTTGGTACTTATTACTTATGTATACTTATTCCCTTTCTTCCGGAACAGAACAAAAGAAGAACAAGAACCCACCTGCTTTATTGTGTGGGTACACGCAATCATATCGCATCTTTCTGTTCCTTCTCTTTTTTTTTTGCAATAAAACACAATATCTTATACTAAGCTGAATTTATGTAGGATATTCTCTAGAAAAAAGGGTGAAGTTTTAGATAAGCGTTCTTAGAAAAATAGAGCCCATCTCTGTGCCTGTCTGAGTGAGTGAGTGAGTATACATATATTTACCTTCAGCACCGCGCCACACCACACCGCTTATCTTTAATCATACCATTATCCTCTTTTCTTTTACATCCTTTATGGAAAGAAAATACTTTCCCATTAATGTCATTGTTTAACAGGTTTAGGGAACGACATGAAAGTGAAACTTGCCATTATATGATGATGACGATCATCATCATGTTTCCTCTCTCTCTCTCTCTCTGTATTGTTTTGTGTGAGGAAAAGTGGCACAGAGAGAAAAAAAGAAAAAAAAGAGATAGGTAAGCGACTTTTTTTTGCTTTCGCTTTTTTACTCATCCTTGTTATTTTGCTATGTATCTGGAGCACAAGCTTCATATTCTTTTTTTTCTCCTTCAAAAAAACGTTTTTCTTCATGGACCTGACAGTTGTCAGTGTTGGCAAGTGGATACATACTTTTTTCTCTCTTTTCCCCACTTATTAGAAGACTCTTTTTTTGTTCTGGTAATATCAAATGCTTTTTCTGCTTTAAAAGTGATCTCACCGGATAAAAACTAGCCTTCAGGGTAAAGTTTCGTGAGAAATAAAGTCAAGTCATGTATTGTGAAATACAACAACATTATTTTTCTGACAAAAAAAAGATAGAGAGAGACTCTCAAGAAAGCAGTGGAGAAAGAGAACATGGCGCATATCACACACACACCTTTACTCCCTCAAGCGAGAAATGCGAAAGATGGCCTGTGTACGCTCTACTACTACCACTATGACTATCATCATCATCATCATCATTATCCTTCTCTACCAACATACTACAGTGTTTGTAGTTGAATGTTCCTGTGTTGTGTTCCATGTTCCACCTCGTTACCCCAAATTTTCCTTTTTTATATATACCCAAAAAAAGTCAGTAATGGTGTGGTGAACTATGCATTATTATTATGTTGATCTAGAAGAGTATAGAAAGGAGGAAGTATTTTGGATATAAACTCAAATAACCGACAATCCATTTACGTTTAACCAAACACATAGACACCAGTAAAAAACGGGGAAAACACCAGAAGCCATGCATGAGTTGTGAGGTAAAATGAGAGGCGTAGCCTAATCCCTTCAATTAGGATGCTTAGCAGCACTATATACATACATATATACATAGCTATGTAGGTATATATAGTAGAACAGCATTACTCACAGGATGCTCGACTTACTAACTGTATGGTTACTAACTATAGTAATAAGATTCGAAGCGATAGTGGGTTTATTTTAATTATAATCTTTATTTAAAATGACAGCACATTACACGGACAAGGTTACAACGAGAATGAAAATGTAATAAAACTAACCTGATTTCATTTATAAAATTTTCTGGAATATTCAATATTGTATGCACTCTACTGCTACTGTGTTTTTAGTACATTGCTCTTCCCTCTCACGTTCACTTACATTCAGTTATTTAGGTAAAATAAATGTAAGAGTTAAAAAAATATGTGGTTTTGGAAAAGCGCATGTAGGAAGGTTTGTTCTTATGTCTTGAGTGCTTGACATGTATATTGAGCACATAATGAAATCTCCCAGAGTGCTCCTTGGGTGAAAGGTGCACAGTGGTAGTGGTTGGTGGTAGTATATACATTTGCTATATAATGTATACAATAATTTTATTATGGAATATATGTGTGCCCGTATTATATTACATATATTCAAAGGTGCACAGTGGTAGCGGTTGGTGGTAGTATATACATATGCTATATAATGTATACAATAATTTTATTATGGAATATATGTGTGCCCGTATTATATTACATATATTCTTGGAATGACCCACCCTATTGAAATGTGGTAGATGCGGGATAATGCTCTTATAATCTCGACACACCCGTGTCAAACCAAACTGCAATTTCCAAGCTGCAAACTTTTCATTTGCACTTTTCTGGAAAAAAATAACTTTTTTCTGGGAAATACGTACATTACTCACTACCAGCAGTATTAGTAGTAGTAGCTAGACAGAAAAACATTATGTAATATTTAAAAGTTAGATCAAATGTAATGTATGTGTGTGTTTGTTTGGATCAAGATTGGTTGGCTGGTTGAACCAAGACAGGTGAGATGCGTTGTATAAAATATTATACCAGGTAGCTCGCCTGCTGCTACTACTACTGCTGCTTCTGCAAAAACTCGTATGATCTAAATCTAGTTCCTACTTAATTCTTCGTTGCCTACTTGCATGGTAATCTAGTCAAGACTTTCATCCAAGTGGTGGTAAAATATGCGTGCTTAATTCAACGTGGTATCTAGTGAACAGTCTTTCTGACTACTACGATAAGCGGATGAACTAAATCGATTATTCTCTTTCCATTCTGTCACTACACACAAAAAAAAACTTTCTTCGTATTTTTATGCTATTTTGGCCTCAGAAAAGAGGACAACAGAAAAAAATGGAATTGTGCTTTGGAATTTGTGGTGTATCTGCATCTGCATACATGAATGGGTGAGAATTCTGGTAGATATTACTTTTGTAGGACGACGTCATTTGAATGAATATAGTTTCAAATAATATTGCACTGCTGCTGCTGCGCTCCAGTTTTATGTGTCAGTTCAGATAACCAAAAAAGTTCACAAAAATAGTTGGGCTTTTACTTACACATAAAGTGTGGCTGTTTTGTTGTTGGTGAAAGATTTTGGACAGAAATATAATAGCAAGTTACACAATAAAACCCATAATGTAAAGTTTAGTTATATATTTTGTGGAAATATTTATGCATATGAGTGGGGGGAAAGTGCATGAGTATGAAAAATGCCACCGCGTGAACATGTTTATGACATATGCCGACCACAGACACAAAAGCTAAGTCGGCTGTATTTTTAGAGCATGACTTGCGTTATTTACTCCATATAATATCCAATTTCACTCTCATTTTACAAACATATTCCCAAATTTACTTCATTTCGTTTTTGGTTGTTAAGTAGAAGTGGCTAAGACCACACAACAGCTATGTAAGCTGGTTTTATTTAACTATCTCACCGCCACACACATGGCATGGATTATGCTTTCTTGAATGACAGGCGAAACTCATGGGTTGTTGTTGGTGGACTGTGTTTTGTGACCGCGACCATATGAGTGACGTTTTATAAGGACATTACATGAAAACGGCTAAAATATTAAAACAGGATTAGCTATGCACACTACAACATTTTTCACAACTTGTAACTCATATAAATGAGCAATATAGTTACAAGTTGTGTAAAATGTTGTAGTGCAAAAATGAAATGACGCAACGCCGTAAAAAAATAAAAACTATGTGATCAACAACTTTCTGCAAGGTAGATGTATACGTCATCTGACATCGGCTGTAGGTTGATAGTAAATATTGCTTACTGTTGGAACGGAATTGATTATTATGGACTTCGAAAGAAGTACATTATAATTTGGCGTTGTCTGCCGGCCGGCCGGCCGGCCGTATCCACGATAACTCGAAAACTAGAAGGAATTTTGGAATTCTGTTTTCGGT